>SJYB01007114.1:39363-53322 GCA_006408585.1 Antidorcas marsupialis
GCAAGGAGATCCAACCAGTCCATTCTGAAGGAGATCAGCCCTGGGATTTCTTTGGAAGGAATGATGCTAAAGCTGAAACTCCAGTACTTTGGCCACCTCATGTGAAGAGTTGACTCATTGGAAAAGACTCTGATGCTTGGAGGGATTGGGGGCAAGAGGACAAGGGGATGACAGAGGATGAGATGGCTGGATGGCATCACGAACTCGATGAACGTGAGTCTGAGTGAACTCCGAGAGATGGTGATATACAGGGAGGCCTGGTGTGCTGCGATTCATGGGGTTGCAAAGAGTCGGACAGACTGAGCGACTGAACTTTTCTTCTCTGGTATTTGAATCTCACGTTGTCCTTCAAGTCCTAACAAAAGGGCTGTCCATTTCTGCCTTTCCTGACCATTGGGCAGACTTTCTCTGAACTCTCAAGGCATTTATCTTGTTCAGCCCTTCTTTCACACATCTCCTAAACATCCTTCTAGTGGCTGGTTTATTAAGGGGAGGTAAAGTCTGCCTCATGGAGCTCACATAAGCATATTATCTCCATGTCTTTTTTTTTCTCCAAGGTTTTCAAGGTTCTATTTACCACAAATAAAGAGTGTTCATGAGTTGTTTATTTGCTTTCTTCCCTGTGCAGTCTGGCATTGGATTTGGTGACTCTGACAGCCAGCTGGGCTGTGCTTTCCAAGATGGCTCTGCCAGTTTTGAAGGAAACGTCAGGAATTTCAGAACAATAAGAGCTGTTGCACAGTGGCAGTGCTTCCAGCTCCTTGATGTCATGGGCCAGGATCTTCCAGAAGCCTCTGGGTAACATGTGCCTTATTTTTCTGTTGTCTCAAAGCCCAGTGTTGAGCATCTCTGTTTGGCCCTTGAGGGCACTATGATGCTGGGTAGGAGATGGCTACCACTGGGGCTGGTAGTGCTAAGGAAGAGAGCTCCATGTCTTTTTAAAAATGCAGACGTGTCACTTTCCCATATACACTATCTGCTTCCTACAGTAAAAATGATGTTTTTAATCTCAACGTTAATCTAGAGCAGTGCCTAAAATACAGATGACACATCATGTACCGAGTGGGTGTGCCTCGAATGAAGCAATTTCTCCTTCTCCCCTTTTTGATATACCCAAGCCCTCCCTTCTGTCAGTAACTGAAATTCCTGGGTGACATTATCCATATCACTGGTTTCTATCCCCGAGTTCAGTTCAGTTGCTCAGTTGTGTCTTACTCTTCATGATCCTTTGGACTGCAGCACGCCAGCCTTCCCTGTCCTTCACTAACTCCTGGAGCTTGCTCAAACTCATGTCCATCAGGTCAGTGATGCCTTCCAACCATCTTATCCTCTCTCGTCCACTTCTCCTCCTGCCTTCAATCATTCCCAGCATCAGGGTCTTTTCCAATGAGTCAGTTCTTCACTTCAGGTGGCCAAAGTATTGGAGCTTCAGCTTCAGCATCAGTCCTTCCAATGAATATTCAGGATTGATTTCCTTTAGGATTGACACGTTTGATCTCCTTAGTCCAAGGGACTCTCAAGAGTCTTCTCCAACACTACAGTTCAACAGCATCAATTCTTTCATGCTCAGCTTTCCTTATCCAACTCTCACATCCATACATGACTACTGGAAAAACCATAGCTTTGACCATACAGATCTTTGTTGACAAAGTAATGTCTCTGCTTTTTAATATGCTGTCTAAGTTGGTCATAGCTTTTCTTCCAAGGAACAAGCATCTCTATCCCTAGTCCAGCACAAAGCAAGCTTGTAAATGTTGGAATAAGTAGAAATACTATCTTTGCAAGCTGGCCAACCTAGGATTGCTGTGTGCTACGTGGCATTGTTGGCCTCCACCCTGCAGATCTGTAAGATCTGTACTTGCCTATCCTTGACACTGAAGAAAAAGCCTGGAGTCAGTGACAGTGACATCAGGGGGATAATAGATGGGGGATCTTACATGTCTGAAGCAAGGCTCTGGAGTGATGTCTTACTTTGTGTGGCAGATGGAAGGTGCAACATGGTGGCAGTCTTCACTTCCTGGTGGGATTAGGGTGAATTGGTGTCAGGGTGGCTTATTGATTTGGAGAAGGAAATGGCAGCCCACTCCAGTATTCTTGCCTGGAGAATCCCATGGATGGAGGAGCCTGGTGGGCTGTAGTCCATGGGGTCACAAAGAGTTGGACATGACTGAGCGACTTCACTTTCACTGGCTTATTGATTACCAGGAAAACTAGCTGAGGGGCATGCCTCTCTTTGATAAGCTATCATGATAGAGATGTTCTGATCTAAAGATTAGAACAGTCACTAGCTAGGGCCAGGGGCAAGTATGCAGGAACATCATTCAGGTGAGTGACGTGCAGGTGAAGTAGTTGCTGGTTGAGCAAGGGAGGTACAGAAAGCAAAAGAACAGTCATTGTGGGGAACCGGATCATACAGGCATGGACCTGAACTAAGTGGTCATCAAATATTCTGAGAAGATGCTTCCACCAGGGACCTAGTCTTTACCTGGTTTGTCATCTGAACTGGCTTTGGATTCTTAGACTTGTAGGAGAAAAAAGAGCTAAAATCGTTAGAAATTTCTAGAACTCTAGAGTCAAGTATTAGAGTCAAGTAATAGCCCTCTGTAACTTTCCACATTTGCTTCACAGTCAGGAATATGGAGCTGTATGCTTGAGCACTTTAACCATTATAATAACTGATATTTGCATAGGAATGAATGGTCTATGAATGGCCATAATATTCATGAACAAGCTAAGGGAAGTTATATACTATCATTCTTATTGTTATTGCTACTATATTACAGAAAAAAAGATTCAAAACATGACTTAAAGCTGTCAAACAGCAAGGACACAAAAGATCCAGAAAACTAACAGGTCTATAGATTCTAAATCCTGTGTTCTTTACATTATACCACACAGTTTTTAACATAACTTTCTCAGAACTCCACCTCATTTAGCCCTCAAATATTTTATTATTGTTAAGAAGCAAAAAGGCTTACTTGACAAACCTAGTTTATAGTCAAAAGTTAAACTAGTTTATAGCCTAGCTTAAGTAAACACCCTTGGTTTCAAAGGCCCTGCCATCTATTTAGGGGGCAACCACTGGAATTTCCAGAAGTTTTCATACCAGATGTGCTTTTTAGGAGAAAAAAAAAAAAAGACAGTTCTAAGGGGGGAAGTTAATAGGAAAGAGACTGGGAGACTTAATGTGATATTGTAATCAAGTTGATTTGTTAATTGAGCTTTTATTAGAAAATATTTATTAAACTGAGTTATGGTCATGCAGAAATCAATTAGCTCCAGCTCTATTAGTAAAAACTAATCATTTCTTTGTTGATGTAATAAGAGAGCCCAGTATAATCTGGATGTCTTTATTTGTTCTGCAATTTAAGTTAGCTAATGTAGTTCTCTGAAACCCTCTGAGCACTTGCAATGGCTGGCTTTTATTTCTCCTTTACTAATGAGTTCATTTTATTTCTATGTCATGCCATGATGAGAACAGGCAAAATTTCTTTTTCAAAAAAATATTTGGATGTAATTGCTTCTGCTCTTCTCTCATCTCTTCAGATCCCATAGGTCTTCTACGTCCTCTCTCACTACCCCTAACTCAGATGAAATATTTATATTCTCATCCCTAGTATATCCTTCCCTCCTTTTTGAGCTCCCCAAAGTCTGGATGCTCTCATTCTACTCCTTCTTTTCTGCAGAACAGAACTTGGCATCCCTTATATATATATCTTATGTGAATATTTTCACATGACTAGTTGTGGACAGCGGAACTCCAGGGGATGTTGAAAGTAACACTGTTTCAATGGAGCTCTTTGGAACAGAGATTCACCTGAGTTTTTTCAAGCTCCAACGAACCTGAGGTAATGATACACATGAGACCATGGAAAGAGCGCTTGCAGCTCAGGACCTAAGTACTTCCTTTGTTTCTCCATGACGTAGTCTCTGCCTTGAGTAATGGAGACCCCCTTTCTCCCTCTATGCCAGATACTTGGATGAATTCCCTGCTGGCAAAACACTTTTTGGTGGATGTGGTTCTGCCTTCCTCTCTTACTGCTAAGGAACTCGAGTTTTGCTCTTGGTCCTCAGATCGGGCCTGGATCTTCTGCCTGAACTGCACCTTCCTTCTTTTTGTGGTATGAGGTCCCCTGCCTCCCACCCCTACCCCTTCCGCCTCTGAACAAGAGTATCTCTGTTGCCTATGTCGGACTTCTGAGGGGGCCTATTTGTTCTCCTCTGCTTTCTCACAGCAACTCTCTCTGGAATTCATCCCAATCCTTGTGTTGACTCTGTAGGTCCATTTAATCTCCTGTCTGCCCTTCCTACTGCTTACCAAGCCCTGCATCATCTGTCTATTTCCTTGAGAGGTCTGTTGAAATGACTGCCTCAGATAGGCACTGAGGACATAAATATGAGGAAGACAGAGGTCCCTGTCCTTGAAGAGGTCGCTCTTGAGGACTTTTAACAATATCTTTAACTTAGTAGATAGATCAATGGGAATTTGGGAGTTTGGAACTGGGAAAAAGAGAACTAAGAAGGCAACAGATGGACTTAAGGAAGTATAAAGGAGAGTTTGTGACATCAAGATCACAAAAGTTGTGTAAAAACAGCCCTGTATATCTATGGTTTATTTCAGTGTGGTTCATTTGGAAGGTAGAATTATACCACTAAGATACAAAAGCAATTATTTTATTGTTCATCCTTCTGATTGTGGATCACAAGATATTGGACAGAATAGAATATTTTTCACTCTATTATTTATTTAGACCCAGCCCAGTTCTCCCATATGTGTTACAGATTCTCTTTATGTGCACATAGGTGATTTACCATAGAGATTCTGGAAGAAAAATTCAGTTCTAAGCTGGTTTTTCCTGACACTTTGAAGGTTCCTGGGTCCCACTCCTCTTATCAGAGTTTGCTCTGGGAAAGCAAAACCAATTTTAAAAGGCCTTCCAAATTATTCTGTTTTGCTAGAAATATGGTTTCAATGTTGAGATCTTAGAATAATTGGGTTGTCAGAAATCTTTTAAAATATGTTATAAAATTACTTTTCATAATGAGATTAAACTTTCATTAACTGCTTATTGATAGCACAGTCAAAACAAGCAACAAAACAATCCAATTGGTTTTTGAATAAGAATAAAGTATGTTGGTTACTAATTTTTAGAGAAATGGAAATCGAAATTATGAGGGGAGGACTTCCCTGATAATCCAGTGGTTAAGAATCCACCCTGCAATGTTGGAGATGTGCCTTTGATCCCTGGTCAGGAAACTAAAATCTCACACGCCACAGAGCAACTAGACCTGTGCTGCAGCCACTGAGCGCGTGTGCTCCAGAGCTCTGCACAACTAGAGTCTGTGCACTGCAGCCACTGGGCGTGTGTGCTCCAGAGCTCTGCACAACTAGAGTCTGTGCGCTGCAGCCACTGAGCGTGTGTGCTCCAGAGCTCTGCACAACTAGAGTCTGTGCGCTGCAGCCACTGGGCGTGTGTGCTCCAGAGCTCTGCACAACTAGCGTCTGTGCGCTGCAGCCACTGAGCGTGTGTGCTCCAGGGCTCTGCACAACTAGAGTCTGTGCGCTGCAGCCACTGAGCGTGTGTGCTCCAGGGCTCTGCACAACTAGAGTCTGTGCGCTGCAGCCACTGAGCGTGTGTGCTCCAGAGCTCTGCACCACTACTAGAGTCTGTGAGCTGCAGCCACTGAGCGTGTGTGCTCCAGAGCTCTGCACCACTACTAGAGTCTGTGTGTTGCAGCGAAAGATGCCCCATGCTGCAGCTAAGACCCAATGCAGCCAAATACAGTAATTAAAAAAACTATAATGAGGTACTACTCAGATGGGTCAGAATGAACATCATAAAAAGTCTACAAATAAGAGATGCTGGGGAGGCTGCGTAGAAAAGGGAATGCTTCTACATTGTTGGGAATGTAAATTGGTGCAGCCACAACTGAAAAGAATATGGAGGTTCCTTAAAAAACTAAAAATAGACTTGGCATATGATGCAGCAGTTCCACTCCTGGGCATAAGTGTGGAGGAAACTGTAATTCGAAAAGATACATGCACCTGTGTGTCCACAGTAACACTAGTCACAAGAGCCAAGACATAGAAGCAACTAAATGTCCATTGACAGAGGAGTGGGTAAAAAGGACGTGGTAAAAATGTACAATGAATAACACTCAATCATAAAAAGAATGAAATAATGCCATTTGCAAGAACACAGATGGACCTAGAGATTAGCATACTAAGTGAAGTAAATCAGAAAGAGAAAGACAAATGCCATTTGATATCACTTCTATGTGGACTTTGTGGGGGAAGGTGAGGGTGGGATGATTTGAAGGAATAGCACTGAAACATGTATATTATCATATGTGAAACAGATCACCAGTCCAGGTTTGATGCATGAAACTGGGCCCTCAAAGCCAGTGCACTGGGACAACCTGGAGGGATGGGATGGGGAGGGATGTGGGAGAGGGTTCAGGATGGGGGACACTTGTACAACCATGGCTGATTCATGTCAATGTATGGTAAAACCACCACAATATTGTAGTTAGCCTCCTGCTTGTTTGTTCAGTAGGGTGACTAAAACCTGAACTCAGCCATGACTGAGGATGAACTAGAGATAGAGATTTTTTTGTGGTTTAATGTAGAAGTAAACCAAAGGTACAGAGTGATAAGAATGTTGGAGTGAGTTTCTCACATCACCTGCTCATCCACCTCCTAATTATGTCCTCTGAGAAGACTAGCAGACGTGTTTTTTACCAAGAACTACAATGCTGAAGAGAACCCCCATCCTTGGAAAGTGCTCTGATGGTTGACCTCTCTGCTTTAGAGATGGATGTGGAAGATGTTTCATTGAAATAGACTCCCTGATTTCTATAGGGGTGTAGGGATGTCCAAGATAGGAAAAGCCAAATAGGTGCCCTTAATTGACAGAGGCAATGTGAATATGGTAAGCACAATAGGCAATGAAGACATTGCCTCTTTTGTACCCTTCACTGCCTATTGCACTTATCAGCTCATCAGAATGAACTGACCCACAGGTCTTGGGCAGGGACAGAGGATGATGGGTCCCTAGGTCAGGTGGTCCGCTGGAGAAGGGAATGGCAAACGACTTCAGCATTCTTGCCTTGAGAACCCCATGAACAGTATGAAAAGGCAAAAACATATGATACTGAAAGATGAAGCTCTCAGGTCGGTAGGTGTCCAATAAACTACTTGAGAAGAGTGGAGAAGTAGCTCCACAAGAAATAAAGAGGCTGAGCTACAGAAGGAGCAAAGAGGCTGAGTCAAAGTGGAAGCAACTCTCGGTTGTTTCTGGTGGTGGAAGTAAAGTCCGATGCTGTAAAAAGTAATACTGCACAGGAAACTGGAATGTTAAGTCCATGAGTCAAGGTATCTTGGAAATGGTCAAATAGGAGATGGCAAGAGTGGACGTTGACATTTTAGGAATCAGTGAACTAAAATGGAGAGAAATGGGCAAATTTAATTCAGATGACCATCATATCTACTATTATGGCCAAGAATCCCTTAGAAGAAATGAAGTAACCCTCAGAGTCAACAAAAGAGTCTGAAATGCAGTACTTGGGTGCATTCTCAAAAAAGAGAATGATCTCTGTTCATTTCTAAGGCAAACCATTCAATATCACAGTAATCCAAGTCAATGCCCCAGCCAGTAATGCCAAAGAAACTGAAGTTGAATGTTTCTATGAAGATCTACAAGATCTTCTAGAATTAACACCAAAAAAGATGTTCTTTTCATCATAGGAGATTAGGGTGCAAAAGTTGGAAGTCAAGAGATTTTACCTGGATTATCAGGAAAGATTTGCATTCAGTACAAAATGAAGCAGGACAAAGGTTAATAGAGGTTTTCCAAGAGAATGCGCTGGTCATAGCAAACACCCTCTTCCAACAACACAAGAGAAGACTCTACACATGGACGTCACCACATGGTCAATACTGAAATCAGATTGACTATATTCTTTGTAGTTGAAGATGGAAAAGTGCTATACAGTCAGCAAAAACAAGACCTGGAGCTGACTGTGGCTCAGATCATGAACTCCTTATTGTGATTTCAGACTTAAATTGAAGAAAGTAGGGAAAACCACAAGGCCATTCATATATAAACTAAATCAAATCTCTTATACAGTGAAAGTGACAAGTAGATTCAAGGGATTAGATCTGACAGAATGCTTGAAGAACTATGGACACTGTATAGGAGGCAGTGATCAAAACCATCCCCAAGAAGAAGAAAGGCAATATGGTCATCAGAGGAGGCCTTACAAACAGCTAAAAAAGAAGACAGATAAAAGGTAAAGAAGAGGAAAGATATACCCATCTAAATGCAGAGTTCCAGAGAATAGCAAGGAGAGATAAGAAAGCCTTTTTAAGTGAACAATGCAAATAAATAGAAGAAAATAACAGAATAGGAAAGACTAGAGATCTTCTCAAGAAAATCAGAGATGCCAAGGGAACATTTTAAGCAAAGAGGGGCACAATAAAGGACAGAAACAGTATGGACCTCATAGAAGCAGAAGATATTAAGAAGAGTTGGCAAGAATACACAGAACTGTACAAAAAAAGATATTAATGACCTGAATAGCCACAATGGTGTGATCACTCACCTAGAGCCACATATCCAGGAGTGTGAAGTCAAGTGGGCTTTAGGAACCATTACTATGAACAAAGCTAGTGGAGGTGATGGAATCCCAGCTGAGCTATTTCAAAACCTAAAAGATGATGCTATTAAAGTGCTGCACTCAATATGCCAGTAAATTTGGAAAATTTGGCCACAGGACTGGAAAAAGTCAATTTTCATTCCAATCACAAAGAAGGGCAATGCCAAAGAATATTCAAACTACTGCACAATTACACTCATCTCACACGCTAGCAAAGTAATGCTCAAAATTCTCCAAGCTAGGCTTCAACAGTACTTGAACTGTGAACTTCCAGATGTTCAAGCTGGATTTAGAAAAGGCAGAGGAACTGGAGTCAAATTGCCAACATCACCTGGATCATCGAAAAAGCAAGAGAGTTCCAGTAGTAGTAGTAGTTCAGTCGCTCAGTCGTGTCCGACTCTTTGTGACCCCATGAATCGCAGCACACCAGGTCTCCCTGTCCATCACCAACTCCCAGAGGTCACTCAGACTCACGTTCATCGAGTCGGCGATGCCATACAGCCATCTTATCCTCTGTTGTCCCCTTCTTCTCCTGCCCCCAATCCCTCCCAGCATCAGAGTCTTTTCCAATGAGTCAACTCTTCACATGAGGTGGCCAAAGTACTGGAGTTTCAGCTTTAGCATCATTCCTTCCAAAGAAATCCCAGGAAAACATCTATTTCTGCTTTATTGACTACACCAAAGCCTTTGACTACATGGATCACAACAAACTGTGGAAAAAATTTTCAAGAGATGGGAATATCAGACAACCTGACCTGCTTCCTGAGAAATCTGTATGCAGCAACAGTTAGAACTGGACATGGAACAACAGACTAGTTCCAAATCGGGAAAGGAGTACATCAAGGCTTCATATTGTCACCCTGCTTATTTAACTTAATTGCAAAGTACATCATGTGAAATGCCAGGCTGGATGAAGCTCAAGCTGGAATCAAGATTGCTGGGAGAAATATCAATAACCTCAGATATACAGATGCCAGCACCCTAACGGCAAAAAAATGAAGAGGAACTAAAAAACCTCTTGATGAAAGTGAAAGAAGAAAGTGAAAAAGCTGGCTTAAAACTCAAATGAAGATCATGGCATCTGGTCCCATCACTTTGTCAGAAAGTGAAAAGTGAAAGTGAAGTCATGTCCAACTCTTTGTGACCCCGTGGACTGTAGCCTACCAGGCTTCTACATCCATGGGATTCTCCAGGCAAGAATACTGGAGTGGGTTACCATTTCCTTCTCCAGGGGATCTCCCTGACCCAGGAATGTGTAATTTCCTCGGTTCTGTCTCGTCACAACAAAAATTTGAAGTGACCAACGTTAAAGCCCTCGATGTGTCTCAGCTCTCGGACAGACCATGTCTCAGCTTTTGGACAGACTGTGTAACAGTTCTGTGTTACAGTTCAGTTCAGTTCAGTCTCTCAGTCGTGTCCGACTCTTTGTGACCCCATGAATCGCAGCACGCCAGGTCTCCCTGTCCATCACCAACTCCCAGAGTTCACTCAGACTCACGTTCATCGAGTCGGTGATGCCATACAGCCATCTTATCCTCTGTTGTCCCCTTCTTCTCCTGCCCCCAATCCCTCCCAGCATCAGAGTCTTTTCCAATGAGTCAACTCTTCACATGAGGTGGCCAAAGTACTGGAGTTTCAGCTTTAGCATCATTCCTTCCAAAGAAATCCCAGGAAAACATCTATTTCTGCTTTATTGACTACACCAAAGCCTTTGACTACATGGATCACAACAAACTGTGGAAAAAATTTTCAAGAGATGGGAATATCAGACAACCTGACCTGCTTCCTGAGAAATCTGTATGCAGCAACAGTTAGAACTGGACATGGAACAACAGACTAGTTCCAAATCGGGAAAGGAGTACATCAAGGCTTCATATTGTCACCCTGCTTATTTAACTTATATGCAGAGTACATCACGCGAAATGCTGGGTTGGATTAAGCACAAACTGGAATTAAGATTGCCGGGAGAAATATCAATAACCTCAGATTCGGAGATGACACCACCCTTATGGCAGAAAGCAAGGAAGAACTAAAGAGCCTCTTGATGAAAGTGAAAGAGGAGAGTAAAAATGTTGGCTTAAAATGCAACGTTCAGAAAACTAAGATCATGGCACCCAGTCCCATCACTTCATGGGAAATAGATGGGGAAACAGTGGAGACAGTGACAGACTTTATTATTTTGGGGTCCAAAGCTGCTGCAGACGGTGACTACAGCCATGAAACTAAGACACTTGCTCCTTGGAAGAAAAGTATGACCAACCTAGACAGCACGTTAAAAAGCAAAGACATCACTTTGTCAACAAAGGGCCATCTAATCAAAGCTATGGCTTGTCCAGTAGTTATGTATGAATGTGAGAGCTGGACTATAAAGAAAGCTGAGCACCGAAAAATAGATGCTGTTGAACTGTGGTGCTGGAGAAGAATCTTGAGAGTCCTTTGGAGTGCAAGGAGATCAAATCAGTCAATCCTAAAGGAAATCAGTCCTGAATATTCATTGGAAGGACTGATGTGGAAGCTGAAACTCCAATACTTTGGCCACCTGAAGTGAAGAAGTGACTCAGGGTCTCTGAAAAGACCCTGATGCTGGGAAATTTGAAGGTGGGAGGAGAAGGGGTAACAGAGGATGAGGTGGTTGGATGGCATCACCAACTCGAAGGATAGGAGTTTGAGTAAGCTCTGGGAGTTGGTGATAGACAGGGAAGCCTGATATGCTGCAGTCCTTGGGGTCGCCAAGAGTCAGACGTGACTGAGTGACTGAACTGACTGATAGACAATGCCTTATCATGTGTCATGGAGAACAAAGTTCCTTGAGGCTGGGGAATGCCATAGCTTACTCATATTTTTCATTGTAATATCTTTCTCCCAGTACTGTGCTTCAGATCCAAGAAATATAAATATTTACTGAATAAACAAGCAGATAGGTGAATGAGTGGAAAAGTAGACAATATAAGTAAATGGATGAATGAAAGACAAGAAAGCTGTTTTGAAATAAGAGCAGTCACAAGGAAGAGGGAATATGCTTGTTCCATGGTGATCCATAGGGTAAGATTAACTTCAAATAATATAAGTAACAAGGAAGTAGATTTTACTTCAAACAAATGGCTCAGTGGTTAAGAAGCCACCTGCAATGCAGGAGACATGAGTCTGATCGATTTTTGGATAGGGAAGATCCCTTGGAGAAAGCAATGGCAATCTACCCCAGTATTCTTGCCTGGGAAATCCCATGGACAGAGGAGCCTGGCAGGCTACAGTCCATGGAGTCATGAAAGAGACGGATACCACTTAGCGACTGAACAATAGCAACAACCTCTAAAACAACAGAGCTTCATAAATGGTACAGGCTATTTAGAGGCAGTGAGCCTCTGCTTAACAAAGCTTTTTGTTTTTTTAAAAACATATACATTAATTTGTTAAGCTTGCCAAGAGAGAACATAATATAGCTTACAATTTATCTATGTGGTGGAGAACTTGCCTCTCTGGACTCTTCCCAATTTCCTTTTACTCCAGTCACACTGGCCTTCTTGCTCTTCCTAAAATGTGACAAGTCCATTGCCTCCTCTAGACCTGAATACCTGATGCTTGGAATGTTCTGTCAGTTCTTCTCATGGATCTTCTTTATTACTAGCAGGTCTATGCTTGAATGTTACCTCCATCGATAGGGTTCTTCTGATCACTTCATCTACACAGTCTCCCCACCTCCCAAACACACACACAAACACACACATACATGCACATTTTCCACTTAATTCACTCAATATTCTGCACAGAATTTATCCATATCTGAAATTATAAATTTTGTATTTATTTATTATCTGGCTTTTCTTTTTCCATTACAGCTCCAAGATGAAAGAGATGTTGCCTTTTTTATCCACTGCTGTGTCCTTGTACCTAAAACTTTCTGGCATCATAATAGGTGCCCCAAAACGTTTGTGGAACGAGTTAATTTCTATAATAACCAGTTGATTGTTCTCAGAACTGAATCTTGATAAACTTGTAGACGATTTGATTTGGTGACTCTAACATACTTTGCCAATTTGGTTGAAAACAAATCCACCCTCCCCATCATCTCCATCAAGTCCCAGGAATTATTCTATCCTAAGAACCAGCTTTATTAAGTAGACAGTTATTGCATGATGGCTCTGGCTCTCTTTGGCTTTTGGCCTAGCCATTTGGCATGTGGGATTTTAGTTCCTCAACCAGGGATCAAATCCATGCACACTGTATTGGGAGAATGGAGTGTTAACCACCGGACCACCAGGGAAGTCTTGCATGATGGTTCTTGAATAGACACTGAAAAATACCCTTTTAATGCCTAAATATCTCTTTTTCTAATGTGTGAGTGCTTGATATTGTACTTTTAAAGATTCATTTTCTTATATCCTCAAAGAATTTTAAAGTCCCCTAACACATTTCTCAATTGGAGGCCATCAAGATAATTGGTTTAGTTTTTAGATTTAAATTAACATACCCTTCTAATAAGTCTTCATCATATCTTTTCTAGGAAAATTTTGGAAGGGAACAAATGTTTTAGGACAACAGGTAGAAAAGCACTGACTCAGCTCTGAATAGGGTGGCTTGGCACTTCTCTATCAAGGCTACCTCAAAGCCAGCTCATAGAAAATGATATAAAAATCATTTACACTAAGATGTAAATGACCAATTAAGCCAATCAATGGCCTGTTGCCATATTGAAAAGCAATTAAAATTTTAGATAAAATGTGACAGATGGATAACATATTTTGAGGGGCAGTGAGTCTTTCCTTGAATCACTGAAATCATATCTTAGAATTCCATTGTCAATTTCTGTTGTAAGTAAGGGGGTGAGTGCTCTTTTGTAATAAAATAAACCCTTGGCAAATAGCAGGTGCTCAAATTTTGACATTTGGATTAATGAATTAACAGTGGTACCTGAAGTGAGAGACGTTGACAAATCAACATGTTGGCTCAAAGGAAGAAGTGATTAAATCCAGCTCCAGGGTTCAGGAAAATCCTTTTGAAGGAGATGTATCATTCCAAGGATGATCATTCCAATCCAGCAAAAAGCACAGATGTTGGGGCTGCTGGGAGGAGAGCAAGACGGATTCCATCTTGAAGACTGTCAGCCATCGTAAGGCAGGATGTGAACTGGGCTTGAACCCTGTTTATCATCATTGAAGAAAAAACAAGAAACCCCTTCCTCACAGACAGCAAACAAAGATTGGAAGGAATGATCAGGTTGTCTCAGTTAAATTAATGATAGTGCCTGCACCTGCATCTTAAGTGTTAATTCTTCCACACCTGCATGTTGTAAAACTAATTACT
>SJYB01007115.1:0-19217 GCA_006408585.1 Antidorcas marsupialis
TTGGGGGCAGGAGGAGAAGTGGACGACATAGGATGAGATGGCTGGATGACATCACTGACTCTATGAACATGAGTCTGAGTGAACTCTGGGAGATGATGATGGACAGGGAGGCCTGGCGTGCTGCAATTCATGGAGTCGTGAAGAGTCGGACACAACTGAGAGACTGAACTGAACTGAAGTGATCAGCATGGTGGTATAAAGGAAAATCTAGGTGGCATCAAATCTCTGGGGTTTCTGAGGCTACTAGCTTCTCTCCTTAGATTATGGGATCTGCTGGAGCAGAAGCTGTCACTTTTCAGCTCATGTCCTCTGACTCTTCTCCAGGATGATGGATTTCACTTCTTATCTGCAATTCTCTGTTAAACGGCCTTTTTCTGGCTGTGGGAACACATTGAGACCATACACAAGGCGAGCCAAAACCCCTGGATTCAACCCTTATGGAGCTGGGAGATAAATGCCCCAGTGTCCTTGTCTGTGCGCTGGAACAATTGTCTCCCAGCACTCTAATCAGCAGGAAAGAGCCCAATTGCCTAAGCAGTAACTTGTTAACACAGTTTTTATTGGCTTCCTTCCCTTCTCTGTGTCGTTTCTTCACTCCCTGCAAATGTTTTCCTGGGATCACTTATAAAATAAACTACTTCCACTCAAATCCTTCTCATAGTTTGCTACCAGGGAACCTAGACTATGGCACGTACCAGAAATATCCTTCTAGCTACTGAAAAATATAATCAGTCCCTGGAAATGGCAACCCACTCCAGTATTCTTGCCTGAAGAATCCCCATTGACAGAGGAGCCTGGCGAGCTACAGCCCATGGGGCCACAAAAAGTCGGACACAGCTGAAGCGACTTAGTATGCATGGACCCATAAGAGTCCTGCTGCTGCTGCTCCTGCTGCTGCTGCTGCTGAGTTGCTTCAGTCATGTCCGACTCTGTGCGACCCCATAGATGACAGCCCACCAGGCTCCCCTGTCCCTGGGATTCTCCAGGCAAGAATACTGGAGTGGGGTGCCATTTCCTTCTCCAATGCATGAAAGTGAAAAGTGAAAGGGAAGTCGCTCAGTCGTGTCTGACTCTTAGCAACCTAGATAATACTGTAAATCCTGGATTACCCCATACAGTAGGTATGGGGCAAATTATCTACATGATAATTTTGAGGCCTTGAATGCATCTGGTCCAAATTTGAGATGTGCCATAACTGTAAGATAAGCTACACAATAGATTTCAAACACAGCAAGAACCATTTTTTGTCTCATTAATGATTTTTATATTGATTATATGTTAATATAGTATTTTGGACACATTGATGTAAAAATGTCTTATTGATATTATCTTCACTTGTTCCTTTTAAAATGGCTACTACAAATTTAACATTACAGATGTGGTTCACTTTTTTATTTCTATGGACACGACTGCTGTAACCAAAGGACAGGCTCTGGCACCACAAATCTGTCACAGCCAAGAACTCTCTTACACTGTTGGTGGGAATGCAAACTAGTACAGCCACTATGGAAAACAGTGTGGAGATTCCTTAAAAAATTACACATAGAACTGCCTTATGACCCAGCAATACCACTGCTGGGCATACACACCAAGGAAACCAGAACTGAAAGAGACACATGTACCCCAATGTTCATTGCAGCATTGTTTATAATAGCCAGGACATGGAAACAACCTAGATGTCCATCAGCAGATGAATGGATAAGAAAGCTGTGGTACATATACACAATGGAGTATTACTCAGCCATTAAAAAGAATACATTTGAATCAGTTCTAATGAGATGGATGAAACTGGAGCCGATTATACAGAGTGAAGTAAGCCAGAAAGAAAAACACCAATACAGTATACTGAAACATATATATGGAATTTAGAAAGATAGTAATGATGACCCTGTATGTGAGACAACAAAAGAGACACAGAGGTATACAATGGACTTTTGGACTCTGTGCGAGAGGGAGAGGGTGGGATGATTTGGGAGAATGGCATTGAAACATGTATACTATCATGTAAGAAACGAAGCACCAGTTTATGTTTGATACAGGATACAGGATGCTTGGGGCTGGAGCAAGGGGATGATCCAGAGAGATGATATGGGGTAAGAGGTGGGAGGGGGTTTCAGGATTGGGAGCTCATGTACACCTGTGGCTGATTCATGTCAATGTATGGCAAAATCAATACAGTTTGGTAAAGTAGAATAAAGTAAAAATAAAATAAAAAAATTAAACTTTTCTCTGCTTTTCTGCAGTTTTATTGAAAACAAAGAAAGCAAATTAATAATGGTCATTTTATTATACAAATAACCTTGAATGTGATCTAATTCATGGAAAGAAATCATCCTCACATTTCAGAACTTTGTTACAAGTAATGAATTACTTGTGTCACTTCCCACTGGCTCTCAGACATACTTGCATTATGACACTTTCACAGAGAGTCTTGGTATAAAACTTAAATAAAACTCCTTATTTTGGGTCAATATATCATATTTGATCTTCCTTTAAGATGCTATAGTAATAATGGAATCTTGAGTTATTTTGTTCTCAGTTCATTTGGAACACTAGTACATTACTGAGATGAGCTGTCCAGAAACTGTTAAGAGTTGATAAAGATGTCCTCAGAAAAGAACATACCACAAAAAATTGAAATTCCTACTTTCATTGGGCTCCCAATCTAAAAAAAGAATAGGTAAAAAGGAAATTTCAGCAAAAGAATGAAAAATAATGAACTAACACAAACATGTTCATTCTTACCTTGTTAAATTAAGAATGATTTGTGATGGTGCTGGCGCTGATTCTGTCCCAGTTTCACGTTTCGAATGTTTTTAGCCAAATGAAGAGGCTTAATAGTCATCAAAGAAAACAAAAAACAAAAACAGAATACCCCATTCTCATGAAGGCAAAGTCTGAGAGGCACTGTAGTATATTATTGGCAAAATATAAATTAGAATAGTTTTTTCAGAAAATAATCTAACAATATTTATTATTAAGTGCATTAAAAATGTTCATTCTCTTCAACTCAGTAAGATTTCCACTTCGAAGATGAATAAGGTAAAAACTCAGCTATAGATAGCAGTTTATGTACAAATACTCGAATAGTAAATAATCTGCCTGCAACGCAAGAGACCCAGATTCATCCCTGGATCGGGAGAGTCCCCTAGAGAAAGAAATGGCAGCCCATCCCAGGAAGTACTCTTGCCTGGAGAATTCCATGGACAGAGGAACCTAGCAGGATATAGTTTGACTGAGCGACTAACTTTCACTTTCATGTTTCTCAGAGAGCAGTGCTTATTATACTAGAGCAGTGCTTATTATACTATTAGAATTTAGAAACATCCTAAATTTCAGCAATGGCAAAATGATTGAATAAATCATGAATCACTTTTACAGAAGTGCTTTAGATTTCCCTGGTGGTAGAGTGGATAAGAATCCATGTGCCAGTGCAGGGGACACAGGTCCAACTCCTGGTCCAGGAAAATCCCACGTGCTGCTAAGAGGCAACTAAACCCAAGCACCACAGCTACTGAAGCCTGTGTGCTTAGAGCCCATGCTCCACAAGAAAAGTCAATGCAATGAAAAGCCTGTCCAGTTCAGTTCATGCACTCAGTCATATCTGACTTTTTGGGACCTCATGGGCTGCAACATGCCAGGTTTCTCTGTCCATCACCAAATCCCAGAGCCTGCTCAAACTCATGCCCATTGACTCATTTATGCCATCCAACCATCTCATCCTCTGTTCCCCTTCTCTTCCCACCTTCAATCTTTCCCAGCATCAGGGTCTTTTCCAGTGAGTCAGTTCTTCAAATCAGGTGGCCAAAGTTTTGGAGTTTTAGCATTAGCATCAGTCCTTCCACTGAATATTCAGGACTAATTTTCTTTAGGATAGACTGGTTTGCAGTCCAGGAGACTCTGAAGAGTCTTCTCCAACACCACAATTCAAAAGCATCAATTCTTTGGCGCTCAGCTTACTTTATGGTCCAATTCTCACATCCATACATGACTACTGGAAAAACTACAGCTTTGACTAGACAGACCTTTGTCAGCAAAGTAATGTCTCTGCTTTTTAATATGCTGTCTAGCTTGGGCAGAGCTTTTCTACCAAGGAGCAAGCATCTCTTAATTTTATGGATGCAGTCACCATCTGCAGCGATTTTGGAGCCCAAGAAAATACAGTTTATCAGTGTTTCCATTGTTTCCCTATCTATTTGCCATGAAGTGATGGGACTGGATGCCATGATCTTCGTTTTCGAATGTTGAACTTTAAGCCAGCTTTTTCACTCTCCTCTTTCGCTTTGATCAAGAAGCTCTTTAGTTCCTCTTCACTTTCTGCCATAAGGGTGGTATCATCTGCATATCTGAGGTTATTAATATTTCTCTTGGCAATCTTGATTCCAGCTTGTGCTTCATCCAGCCCAGCATTTCACATGATGCACTCTGAATATAAGTTAAATAAGCAGGGTGAAAATATACAGCCTTGACAGACTCCTTCTGCAATTTGGAACTAGTCCATTGTTCCATGTCTAGTTCTAACTGTTGCTTCTTGACCTGGATACAGATTTCTCAAGAGGCAAGTCAGGTGGTCTGGTATGTCCATCTCTTGAACAACTTTAAATAGTATCTTGTGATCTACACAGTCAAAGACTTTGGCATAGTCAAGAAAGCAGAAGTAGATGTTTTTCTGGTATTCTCTTGATTTTTCTTTGATCCAAAGGATGTTGGCAATTTGATCACTGGTTCCTCTGCTTTTTTTAAATTTACCTTGAACCTCTATAAGTTCTCAGTTCTTGTACTGTTGAAGCCTAGCTGGGAGAATTTTACGTATTACTTTGCTAAGTGAGGCCCCAGAGGAGCCTTCTGATGACTGCAGCTCCAGCATAAATCTGAATGCAGCCTCATGAGGGACCCTGAGCCAGATCACCCAGCAAAGCTGCTCCCAGCTTACTGACCCTCAGAAATTCTGCAAGATTTGGAGTATCCAGGAGTCTCCAGCAGAGGTGTGAGTCGGTAGTGGCCTGCTGCTGGGTCAGGGCCACTGAATACAACAGTGTGCGCAGAAGTCCTTTTGAAGGAGGTCCCCATTATCTTCATTACCCCACCATAGTTTGGCCTTAGGTCAAACAACAGAGAGAGAACATGCCCCGCCCATCAACAGAAAATTGTATTAAAGATTTACTGAGCATGGCCCCACCCAGCAGAACAAGACCCAGTTTCCCTCACAGTCAATCTCTCTCATCAGGAAGCTTCCATAAGCCTCTTATCCTAATCCATCAGAGGGCAGACAGAAGGAAAACCACAATCACAGAAAACTAACCAAACTGATCACATGGATCACAGCCTTGTCTAACTCAGTGAAACTATGAGCCATGCCATGTAGGGCCACCCAAGACAGACAGGTCATGGTGGAGAGTTCTGACAAAACATGGTCCACTGGAGAAAGGAATGGCAAACCGCTTCAGTATTCTTGCCTTGGGAGCCCTATGAACAGTATGAAAAGCCCATGCACTGCAACATACTGTAGCCCCCACTCACCACAACAAAGACCTAGAACAACAACAGCAAAAATGGTATTGAAAGCTTTGAACAATGACCAAAATGGGGGAAGGTCTTAAGAAAGCTGGATCCTGAGAGTGGACTGATGAAAGCAACAAAGAAGTTGTGAGGTATTCCAGCAAAGAAGCTATTAGGCTCTGCCTGCCATTCCCATTCCTTCATTTCTCTTTCATGGCAAAACGTGTTGTGTATCACCTGTCAACTCAGAATCAGCCTGCTGTATGTTGACTTATTATATTGACTTAACTTTACTGCACTGACAGCTAATACTTTTACTGACTCAACTGTAGGTTCTTTCTGGATTCCTAACATTTGACTATGACTGAGCTTTGGTAACTACAGTTATTATTCTTTTTTACTTTTAGTAGGTTTTGCTGGATTCTGCCTGGTGATGGTATTGTACTATTGACCAGAGTCTACCACACAGAGGAACTGAGATCAAAGTGATAGTTTTTTTGTTTGTTTGTTTTGTTTGTTTTACTGCCTGCAGTGGGTTTCTCTGGATTTTGTGTAGTGACAATATTCTACTATTGACAACAGTCTACCAGATGGAGGATCCACGATAAGGTGATAACTTTAGAAAATAAGAGACTAGGAAACAGCAACTGGCCTTTGGTTCAAAGCTGGTAGTTTTGGTCAGAGAGTCTGAGGTACCACCTCTTCAAATGAGCTGATCTGTAAGGATACATTTAACTTCATGTCTTATAGCCACACAAAGTTCAGAATCAAATTATGTGGTATAGCTTGCTNATTCTGCCTGGTGATGGTATTGTACTGTTGACCAGAGTCTACCACACAGAGGAACTGAGATCAAAGTGATAGTTTTTTTGTTTGTTTGTTTTGTTTGTTTTACTGCCTGCAGTGGGTTTCTCTGGATTTTGTGTAGTGACAATATTCTACTATTGACAACAGTCTACCAGATGGAGGATCCACGATAAGGTGATAACTTTAGAAAATAAGAGACTAGGAAACAGCAACTGGCCTTTGGTTCAAAGCTGGTAGTTTTGGTCAGAGAGTCTGAGGTACCACCTCTTCAAATGAGCTGATCTGTAAGGATACATTTAACTTCATGTCTTATAGCCACACAAAGTTCAGAATCAAATTATGTGGTATAGCTTGCTTGTATCCCATGAGAGATGCCACTCTGTCTAAACTGAGACCAAATCCTGGACTAAAAGTTTTGATGCCTTTATGTGAATGTCATTTATCATTTAACAACAGCCAAGAGACTTCAGTTTCTACTCATTAACCAAAACAGCCAGGGAGGCTATTTCTAGCACACATCTAGATGTCCTGTTGGGTCATAACCTTTACTCTGCTAACCTCAAACCACTTTTCTTATTTCAAATTTAGAATTTCACCCAGCAACTGAGTATCAAGTATTGCCATCCATCTCTATCAGTCAACTTGTTCAGTTTCCATAAAACAATCATCTCTGTATCATAATGACCCTTCTTTGTAGATCCATTTAGGTGTTTTATTACATTTTCCTCCACTGTTTAAAAAAATAGAAGATGGAAAGAATCGATATGCTAATATTAACAACTATACAATTAACGTAAATATGGAGAGAGCATGAAATGAAAGAAAGGAGGTGACTCTTCAGTCTCGTTTGGATGCATATTTGGAGTAAGCTGGTTCATCGTGTATTTAATTTTTAAGGAAGAGAAACCATTTTTTTGAAGCTATGAAATATCTAGGGCAGCTTTATTCAAACTATCAAAATTTAGAAGCAATCACAATATCCTTCAACAGCTGAATGGACAAACTGGTTCATCCAGGCAATGGAGTACTATTCAGCACTAAAAACAAATGAGCTTCCGACACATCAAACAACATGGAGGAAACGTAAATGCTCATTACTAAGTGAAAGGAGTCAGTCTGAAAAGGCTACATGCTGTATGATTCTAACTATATGACAAAAAGGCAAAACTATGAAGACAGTAAAAGATCAGTGTTGCCAGAGGGTGGAGGTGGGATGAGAGATGAGTAGATGGAGCACAGGGGATTTTTAGGGCAATGAAAATACTCCATAATATACCACAATGATGGGAATGTTATTATACNATGCTGTATGATTCTAACTATATGACAAAAAGGCAAAACTATGAAGACAGTAAAAGATCAGTGTTGCCAGAGGGTGGAGGTGGGATGAGAGATGAGTAGATGGAGCACAGGGGATTTTTAGGGCAATGAAAATACTCCATAATATACCACAATGATGGGAATGTTATTATACATTTGTCTAAACCCATGGAATGCACGACACCAAGAGTGAGCCCTGATGTAAACTATGAATTTGTAGTGACTGATGTGTCTCTATAGATTCATCGGATGTAGCAAATCTTTCACTCTATGTTGATAGTGGGGAGGCTATGGGGTGTGGGGGCAGGGGAGAGAAGGAAATCTCTGTGCCTGCCCTACCTTACCTCCCCCAGAAAGAAAAATCTATTAAATGCTTATGAGACACTGATGATTAAACATTCAAACTTCCCTGGTCATCCAGTGGTTAAGAATCCACATTCCAACACAGGAGACGTGGGTTCTATCCCTGCCCTCAGAAGATCCCAGAGGCTGTGTAACCTGCACTCCAGAGCCTGTGCTCTGCAACTACTGAGCTCACAAACCATAATTCCTGAAGCATGTGCACCCGAGGGCCTGTGCTCCACAACAGGAGAAGCCACTGCAATGAGAAGCCCATGCACCACAATGAAGAGTAGCCCCTGCCCACTGCAAGCAGAGAAAGCTCATGCATAGCAACAAAGACCCAGCACGGCAAATAAATAAGAATTTTAAAAAATGAAGTGTTATAATAAAGGAAATGAGATTTTTAAAGTTATAGATTGAGATTCATATTAATAAAATGTACCATTGATCCCTTATATTATTTTTTTAGACTTATAAATCACATATAACATTCTTCAATTTAATCAAGAAAATAAGAACAATTTTTCTTGACAATTTTTAAAAATAACTTATAAAACACTACCAGAGTTATGATCTCCTTCCCACCCCTTGCAAATCAAGTCCATTTTGCTTCATTAAATTTTCTGTTTATTAAACATAACTTCAGTGAAATTAAGAGAACTAGAATTTGAGGTAAGAAATATATCTATAAAATTAATTTATACTGCATATTATTAATATTTAATCTATATTTTGATACTCATATAACATTCAGAGGTTAAAAAGCGGAAGTATTCTTTCTAAACATAAAGAACTTTATAATTCTTTGTTTTCTGAGAAGAGACTTCTCTTGCTGCCTTTTAGTCTACTTTCTGTTTTTTATTTTACTTTACAATACTGTATTGGTTTTGCCATACAGTCTACTTTCAATTGCACTCTCAGGGAAGCTGTGGGTATAAAAGTACCAAATTGATTCTGAATGAAATGTATTCCCTACCCTCACCAAGCACACAAATTATACTGTGTGTGCAACTCCCATTCTTAAGAGTCACACCTTTGCATGAAGGCTTTCATTATATGTGGACAACAGAAATGAAGTCCATCATGTGTCAATTTTAAAACAAAAGTATTGACTTTTAATGGACATTTTTCTCTAAAATGTATTGCTGATGTCCCTCCCTTTCAAAGTTTGCAGAACATAATGACAAATATTATTAACTATTTGACGTCATTACCATATTATGCCATTTGGTGCAATACTCTTAGGGGCTAATGAAACATAGGCATAGAGGTTTACAGATTTATTTATATACACTTACTAACAACAAATTAACTTTAAAAAATTTCACATCTATTTTTTCTATATTTTTGTTTCTTCTCTTATCTTTTCTAATAATACTTTACTTTTTACTACTTTTAAACTAGCTTGTAAAGTAAGATTTAATAGGCTTTAAAGTAAGGACCTGAGGATCACTGCTAGGAATAATTATGAGCTTGCAGATCTAATTTTGGCAACTTAGATGCCTCTTGGTGTCAGACGTCTTCTGTGAGACTGAAATTACCCAAGGATGACAGCTGGAAAAGTGAATGTTATCAGAAGGTGCTTTGGTTTACCAATGGCTTTATGAAAGTGAAAGTGAAAGTCATTCAGTTGTGTTGGACTCTGCAACCCCATGGACTATACAGTCCATGGAATTCTCCAGGCCAGAATACTGGAGTGGGTGGCCTTTCTCTTTTCCAGGAAAGCTTCCCAACCCAAGGATTGGACCCAGGTCTCCCGCATTGCAGGCAGATTCTTTACCAGCTGAGCCACCAGGGAAGCCCATGGCTTTATAAGTGTTCCTAAATTATTAGTAAATTTCTTCTCTTCTTTTGACATGAAATAGTTTAAGAATGCTAAAAATATTCCCCAACTTTATTTTTTAAATGCAAATAATTCCCTAATGGATTCCATATAAAGTATTCACACTTTTCAATCATTATTTAAGGATTTTCATTAAAGAATAAGATATACAAAAACAAAGAGAAAGAGGGAGAGAGAAGCCCAAGGCTGAGCCCCGAGACCGTCCAGCACTCACAGGTGGAGATACACCCAAGGAGAATGAGGGGGGAGAGAAAGCGCAGTCACCAGAGCAGGAGAAGCAGGTGCCCACACCTCCGAGAGGCGGGTGAGTTGAAGAGAGACAGTACCAGCTGGATTTGGCAAAGACAGGGGTTTTGGTGACTTAGGAAGAAAAACACCAATACAGTATACTGACATATATATATGGAATTTAGAAGATAGTAATGATGACCCTATATGTGAGACAACAAAAGAGACACAGAGGTATAGAACGGACTTTTGGACTCTGGGGGAGAGGGAAAGGGTGGGATGGTTTGGGAGAATGGCATTGAAACATGTATACTATCTTGTAAGAAACGAAGCGCCAGTCTATGTTCAATGCAGGATGCAGGATGCATGGGGCTGGTGCACAGGATGATTCAGGTAGATGGTGAGGGGTGGGAGGTGGGAGGGGGCTTCGGCATTGGGAGATTGTGTTCACCTGTGGCTGATTCATGTCAATGTATGGCAAAACAAATACANGACACATATATATGGAATTTAGAAGATAGTAATGATGACCCTATATGTGAGACAACAAAAGAGACACAGAGGTATAGAATGGACTTTTGGACTCTGGGGGAGAGGGAAAGGGTGGGATGGTTTGGGAGAATGGCATTGAAACATGTATACTATCTTGTAAGAAACGAAGCGCCAGTCTATGTTCAATGCAGGATGCAGGATGCATGGGGCTGGTGCACAGGATGATTCAGGTAGATGGTGAGGGGTGGGAGGTGGGAGGGGGCTTCGGCATTGGGAGATTGTGTTCACCTGTGGCTGATTCATGTCAATGTATGGCAAAACAAATACAGTATTGTAATTAAAAAATAAATTAATTAATTAAAAAAAAAGAAAAGCTTTATTTTAAAGAGAAAGAGATTGAAGCCTTTTTAAGATGTGTTGAGCAGAGAACTGTGTCTGAAGGTGTGGAAAAGGGGTTGTACACAACTCCTGTGAGAAATTTTGCTCTGAGGAGGAACAGAAAATAGAAAAAAGAAGTAACTGCAGGACCATAACCCTCGAGGAGGCACTCATCCACTGTGATCTGCTCAATAGCCGGTGTGAAAATAAACTGAGTAACACGGGTGAGCCGGTGTTGTCAGTATCGGCCCCGGTGCCTTCCTGTCACCCTAGCCTGACTTCCTGCAACTCTGCCTGAGGGCTCTGTCTGCCCCCTGAGTTGGCTCTGCTAAAGCACAAGGCAGCCAGGAGTGCTAGGGAATTTAACTTCTTCCTCTGCCCTCCTCCTCGGCAGCCTTCAGTCAACAGACAGACAGGTGCTGGTGTGTCAATACTCGACTCCCTCACGCAGGGATGCTAACCCAGAGGCTTGTACTCCTTTCCCAGCAGGATTGTGTTCCAGTAACCCAGCCTGGAACATACCTGATAACACATCCTGTGCGGCCCTCTCTCCCTTTCTTGTCCCACTTCCCCCCTCCATTACCAGTGTTTCCTGGGATGCAAATAACCTTTTGCATTCAAACTCTCATCCTAGACTTTAGCTTCAGCAAACCCAAACTAAGACAACTGACAATATTCATGTAATGACATGAAACCATTATACCAATTTTGCACGAGAATGCGCGAAACAAGAAACATTAAAAGAAAATATTTCAAAATGATAACAATGGTCATTTCTTTATCGTGGGATTATGGGTGATTTTTTTAAAAAAATTCATTTTTCCTCAAGAAAATAAAGTGGTTTTCTTTTGTTAAAGAAGTACTGTAATTACAACATACAGATTAATAGAGATTTTGTGAATTTCAGAAGGTGGTCTTAAAAGAACAAAGAAAGGGAAAGATGGAAAGGGAAGCCGCTCAGTCATGTCCAACTCTTTGCGACCCCATGGACTGTAGCCCGCGAGGCTCCTCTGTCTATGGGATTTCCCAGGCAAGAAACCTGGAGTGGGTTGTCATTTCCATCTCCAGGGGATCTTCCTGACCCAGGGATCAAACCCAGGTCTCCCGCATTGCAGGCAGACACTTTACCATCTGAGCCTCCAGGGAGGCCCTAAAAGAACAAAAAGTATTGCTAAAGAAAATCCGGCTTTCTCAGCAGCACACAGCAACTGAAGTACCAATACTCATATGAAAAACACACCAATGGCTTTGTTATAGTTACCATTTATCGAATGTGTAACAATACCCTTTTATCATCTCACAAATCCTTGCAATGCTACTGTAAGGTATGTATTATTCTCATCTTTTTACATAAAATATAGTTCAGACAACAGTGGATTCTCCAAAATGGGGAAGATTTGAACCCAGATATTGGTCCCAAAGCCATGAACTTCTTGCCACTCTGGGCTGCCTCTCTCTGTACCCTCAGGTATTATTTTAGAGTCACCAACAGAAAGTCAAAGAGTAATCACTGCATCAGCATTTCTGATGTGCTTGATGCAATTTAGAACTAGCAGGATAGATGTGTATAAAGACACTTTGCTGGGGCAAATGGCTTCTTCAGAGAAAGCTGGAGTGTGGTCACCAGAGTCATGTTGGATAGAACAGTTAGAACGCTGTGCTGTCAAAGCCTGGAAGCAAGAACAGTACATCTCAATGGTGGAAAATCAAACTGTACCGCAAAGAGATGGATTTTTTAAACCACGAGGCCAAGAAAGCACAACCCCAAAGTATATCTGAGCTTAAAGGACCAAAAATGGCATAGCGTACATAACAACATACTGTAGAATAAATTTTTGGTCAGAATTAGGTTCTTTGGTCACACTTTACACAAGAACAGCTCTTACTTATCTCTCAGCTGTATTTACTTGACTGTCTACCAGATGCCAGTCACTCACTACTTCATTTACAAGGTAAAATGCAGATTAATCTTTAAGAGATAATGGAGAAATAAGCCTGCTATTTCTATTTTTAGCTTATTAAAAATGAGCTAAGAGTTATAGTTGCTGGATCTGCACTGGTTCTCAATGCCTGGACCGTAGGCTTCTTAAAGCAGGGAAAGGTCCACTCCTTTGGACTCAAGTGCCCACTCAATGCCCTGCCCACAGGACGTCTTAGAAAGCACATGCATGGTGAATGGCAAGGATCCCCACACCCCACCAGAAAGAGGAGGGCACTGCAACCTCTAAAAACATTTTCTGTGACTCAAAAAGTTTCTCTGTCTCTCAGGACCAAAGGGAGATCTATGCTTCCCCCACTGCCTGAGATATACAGGGATAATGGCCAATACCGATCAGTGGAGGTGAGCATAAATGATGGATAAAGTCAGCCAGACTACTTAGATGACAGCCCCAAACTCCCTAGCGTCTGTTCTATTCCTAGGTTCCTCCTGGAGGAATCCTGTTTTGGTAAGAGAGGGAAAGAGGAAAGACCAAAGCACATTCTTCTTGGGGTATGAAGGCGGTTACCCAGCAACTGACGCATAGAGAACGTACATAAGCAAGAAGTAAAATTCTGGTTTCTTTATCTCTCAAATAAATAAATAAATTTAAGTGAACTAATAAGTGCACATCAGTATAAGAGGAAAATAACTAACCAGAATTTTTCCCATATATGAAAACCATCTGAATAAAAAATAGAAATATTTTTAAAAATACAAATAAAATATAAATAAATTATATAAATAAAAAATAATAATTGCACTCAATGCTGATTGTACTGTTTCTGTCTATAGTTTACAATGCTGACTGTAGCCCTCTCTGTCTATAAAAAGCTCTTGTCCACTGATTGTCAAGGGAGGGGAAGTCAGCCTTTGGACAGGAGTCTACCCTCCCCCCAACACACACACCTGCATCCAAATAAAGCAAATGTTCCTTTCCATAAACCTGGCCTCTTTACTGGCTTTTGAACAGTGAGCAGACGGACCTCCCTTCACTTTTTGGCCTTCTATAGTCAGCCTTGGAACTATCACAGTACCTGTCATGGTGAGAGGGGAGTGAATTTTTGTGTTATAATGAAGGAGTAATGAGTGAGAAGTCAGAGACCAGACTATACTCAAAACCATCTTGATTTTAGCTGGTTCAAACCAGTTTTTGTGGGATCCTGTTTATCTCCATATCTGTACCCACCTACTTCCTTCCTGTCTCACAAGCATAGACATGCTGTTTCCATAGTGATGAGGCCGTCTTAGCCTGTCACCTGAGAGCCCAGACCTGGTTCTCTGTGGACCCTGATGCCTAGGTCTTTTCCTTTCCTCGTTAAATAAAACCCAGTTGTCTTCCTTAAATGAAGGGTGCCAGGGGCTCCCATTATTTCAGGAGCAACGTCAAGCCCCAGACAATAGGGAGCTACCCTATGGGTTATAAAAAACAACAACAACAAAATAAAACTGATTATATCCATACCTTCCCTTTCGGACCTTCAGGAATAGAAGAGAAATTGGTCTCTTTTTCTTCATCAGGGTTATCTCCACAGGTAACAAAAGAAACAGTCATTAAAGGTAAGTCGGGGCCCTTAATATCCCATGAGGCTGGGCTGGGATGAAACAGTCACCAACTAAGCCCATCAGCAATTCCCTGGGAGTAAAAGTAAAGCCTTGCTAATAAAATAAAGTCTAACCTTTTGTTTCTCTGTTTGTGCTGAGTCGAGTTTCACTTGCTCACAGGGTGCTTCATGAAGAGGCCTCACACCCGGCCCATCAGACAAGACTCCCTAGTGTGAAATGGCTGTGTTGACATCTCAGCTTGGAGGGCCGAGTGCAGGATCATTGCTCCCCAGCCGTGCGATTCAAGATGGCATTGAGGTGTCGAATGCAGAGACGCTGAGCCTGGAACTACAATCTGGAGCCACCGGCAGCACAGCTGAGCCGGTCCTATGAGAACACCCCCGGCCCCCAGTTGACAGGAATCACATTCAGCAGCGCTGTGGAGGGTTTTCAGAGGAAACAGTGTCCTCTAGAGCACATTCTACAGGCACGAGCCACACCTGGAAGAGGGACTTCTCAGGTGGCTCAGCAGTAAATATCCCACCTGCCAATGCAGGACACTCGTGTGGATCCCTGGGTCAGTAAGACCCCCTGGAGCAGGACATGGCAACCCACTCCAATATTCCTGCCTGGGAAGTCCCATTGACAGAGGATCCTAGCAGGCTGTAGTGCATGGGGCCACAAAGAGTCAGACATGACTGAGAAACAGCATGAGCACACACACACACACACACCCCTGGCAGAAGGACCCCCACCTGTCGAGGGTGAGGGAAGTCTCACTTGGGAGAATGGGTAACAAAATAAGAAATCAAACCGTTTCTGTTTTTCCTGGTGGCTCAGATGGTAAAGAGTGTGCCTGCAGTGCAGGAGACCAAAGTTTGATCCCTGGGTTGGGAAGATTCCCTGGAGATGGGAATGGCTACCCACCCCAGTATTCTTGCCTGGAGAATTCCGTGGAATTCTCGTGGGCTATAGCTCATGAAGTTACAAAGAGTCAGACACAACTAAGCGACTTACACTTTTTCACACTTTCTAGCAAGGAAGGCAGCTGCCATTTGGAAAGAAATGAGATCTTCTGCCTCCAATAGTGGTTGTCACTTGGCTGCCGGGTGGAATCACCTGTGAGGTTTTAAAAAGTGTTGATTTCTGCATCCCCTCCCCTTAGATTCTGATTTAATTGAGATGAGGCTTCAGCACTGAGCTTTACAGAGCTCCCCTGGTGATTTGAATTTGTAGCCAAGTTTACAAACCACTAGCCTTTGCCATACTGAGGATATAGAGAACTCTACCTGGACGAGGAAGCAGAGTAAACAGAGTGATTCTGCAGCAGCAGGCGTGTGTGTTTCTGAGTACAGGGTGTAGTTGGGGTGGAGGCCTGTGGCCCCTTTTGCCCACTCTGAGGCCTTCCTGGACCCTCACTGCACAGCCTTTCCACACTTCTCACCTGGATGCCTGGATTCTCCTGCGCCCTGGTGGTGATTTTCAGTATGATACAGTTGTCTCAGGAGATTTCATACACATCCCACCTTAGTTCATCACAAACCTATGAGCAGGAGTCCCGAGGTGTGGCTTGCTGGGAGGGAAATCCTGGGAACTATACAGGACGAGCAGCTCAGCAGTAACTTCAGGAGTTGCTCCTGCACAGGGAAGTTCAGGGAGCTACAGGCCAGTGGTCAAGCATGGGTGTGGCACANGTGTTTCTGAGTACAGGGTGTAGTTGGGGTGGAGGCCTGTGGCCCCTTTTGCCCACTCTGAGGCCTTCCTGGCCCCTCACTGCACAGCCTTTCCACACTTCTCACCTGGATGCCTGGATTCTCCTGCGCCCTGGTCGTGATTTTCAGTATGATACAGTTGTCTCAGGAGATTTTATACACATCCCACCTTAGTTCATCACAAACCTATGAGCAGGAGTCCCGAGGTGTGGCTTGCTGGGAGGGAAATCCTGGGAACTCTACAGGACGAGCAGCTCAGCAGTAACTTCAGGAGTTGCTCCTGCACAGGGAAGTTCAGGGAGCTACAGGCCAGTGGTCAAGCATGGGTGTGGCACACGGCTGTGACTGGAACCTTCCTGTGCCTGGGATCTGAGGTGTGTGTGTGCTCAGTTGTGAGGACTCTTTGGGACCAGATGGACAGAGGATGGGATTTCCCAGGCAGGAATACTGGAGCGGGCTGCCATTTCCTCCTCCAGGGGATCTTCCCAACCCAGGGATGGAACCTGTTACTCTTGCATCTGCTGCACTGGCAGGTGGAGTCCTTACCGCCAGCGCCCCCTGGGGGCTTGAGGGACCTGATCCTGAAGTCAGTGACGGGTAATTCCCAGGCTCAGTGATAAAGAATCTGCCTGCCAGTGCAGGAGGCACAGGCGCTGCAAGTTCGATCCCTGGGTCGGGAAGAAGCCCTGGGGAGGAAATGATAACCCTCTCCTGTATTCTATTCTTGCCTGGAAAATCTCATGAACAGAGGAGCCGGTGGGCTACAGTCACAGGGTCACAAAGAGGTGGACATGATTGAACACAGGCAGTGACAAGTGCCTATGATATCGAGCGTCAGGAAGTGCAGAGGTGTAATGTAACAAGCATCCCAGTAAACAGCAGCTGCCCCTTATTCTGTCCTGTGTGACAAGGATGTGCTTTTGCTTAACTATCATATCACATTTAATTTTTTTGGTATATAAAAATTTATTACTATTCTTTCATCATCAAAATTTATGATCTTGGTCTTTCCTTCTTGCCACAAGGCAAAAAAAGAGACACTGGCTACTTTGACAGACTTAAAGTGGACTCCAGGAATGTCACCAACAGCATGACCTTTGCAACCAAATCCAGCAACCGGAACATCATTTTCCTCGATAAAATTCAAGCAACCTTCTCTGGGTACAAAAGGCTGTGATGTTTTGCCATTCTTGGTGAACTGAACCCTGACACATTTCCTGATGGCAGAATTTGGCTGTTTGGCTTCAACCCCTATTTTTTCGAGCACAATTCTCTTGGCATGGGAAGTGCATCTGAAAGGGTTGGCCTTCAGGGCTGTGCCCAAATGGGCTTTCTTACACTGTTACCATGCCACTTCTGGGCTCGTAGGTGGCTACAGAGCTTCCTGGCAAAGACCACAACGCTTGCTCATCCCACCAGCACCATGGGCCTGAAAGAAACACCATCATGTTTAATTTTAACACAAGTTCGGAGTGTATTAGGATGTTAGGACCCCCACCATTTTATAGAACTTAAGGACCTTGCTAGAGGCCATAAGTCTCCTAACTGACAGATGCAGCCTCTGAGCCCTGGTGGAACCGCACAGTCTGTCCCTGCTCCTCCCGGTCTCCCTGCCCAAAGACCTGCTCAGCCTGACTCCCTGGGTGGGTCCCTGTGGTCCCTCCAGGGCCCGCAGCCCCTTTGCTCCTATTGCCCCAACTCAGGTCCTTCCTTTTGCAGGCAGCCCCTAGAGCCCCATGGTCGGCAGGAGGACACCCTTGCCCCATTCTAGCAGCTTCTCCCTGCAGCCAACTCCCAGGGGTGGGGTCAGGCCAGGTTGTGAGGAGAAACATGAGAGAAGCAGGAAGGTGTGAGCTTGGGGTCAGCACCTTCCTCTGACCTGGGACCGCCCTCTCTTCTCCTGACACTTCCGGCCGCTCAGGGCAGCTCCTCTCAGTGCCCTGGCCACCTCCATTACAAGTGCTCCTGTAGCTCTGCTGTGGATCAGAGTCACCAGGGGAGGGCTCAGAATGCAGACTCCTAGGCTCCAGCCACAAATGTCTGATCCAACATCCCAATCCCAGTGGATTGGGATGCAGGGGGGGTCCTCTGAGCACACTCTGAGAAGCATTTAACAGAGCTGCCACTCACATATGTGGGCCCTGCGTCAAGAATATAAATAAAGCCCATCCGATATGTTTAAATATTTAAAAGTTATAAATCAAGCTAACACACTGTCAAGTATACCCTTATAACCACATGGCAGGCTGGGATTCCTGGAACCTGGAGTTTGGAGCTAGAAGGCAGGACAGCAGGGGATGGGGCGACCCAGCCCCCAGCCCTCCCCCTGCTCTTCCCTCCTCTGGCACTGACCCTCTTTGTGCCCTGAGGAATCTGCTGCTCAGGCAAGAGCATTACAGCCTTCAAGTCCAAGCTCAGGCCATCCTCTTCTGCCCCATAAACAGCTGTATCTCGACTACCTGTCAGGTTGGGACATGGGTCCCAGGAGGGAGGCCTGCACTGGCGCTAGGAGCAGGGGTTCTTGGGTCCAGGTGCTCAGGGCAAGGCCTGGAGGGGGCGGGGCTCCAGGTGGCCACACCCCCTGGCCCTCTCTGGCTGCCTGCACCTGGGGAGGGTGCAACCACAAGATGCACTGAGCAGGTCCTCTTAACCAGCGCTTCTCTAACTGTACTGTGAGCAGGACTCCCCTGGGATCTGGAGATTTTGTCAGTAGGTNCTCTTCTGCCCCATAAACAGCTGTATCTCGACTACCTGTCAGGTTGGGACATGGGTCCCAGGAGGGAGGCCTGCACTGGCGCTAGGAGCAGGGGTTCTTGGGTCCAGGTGCTCAGGGCAAGGCCTGGAGGGGGCGGGGCTCCAGGTGGCCACACCCCCTGGCCCTCTCTGGCTGCCTGCACCTGGGGAGGGTGCAACCACAAGATGCACTGAGCAGGTCCTCTTAACCAGCGCTTCTCTAACTGTACTGTGAGCAGGACTCCCCTGGGATCTGGAGATTTTGTCAGTAGGTCTGGGGTAGAGACCACAATCACGTGTTCCTAACAGCCTCCCAAGCCAGCTGACACTGCTGGTACAC
>SJYB01007116.1:0-19647 GCA_006408585.1 Antidorcas marsupialis
TAGCATTTTCTCTGTGTTGGTGCTAAAAGGGTGTGGGCTGGCAGCTGCCTGAGAATTCATTCAAATGATGTGTTCCTACTTATGACATCAATAGGTTTGGCCAAACTTATTTGATTTCTTGTATAAGTAGGCAGCTTGCAACTCCTTGATGCAGGATCATTTTAACTAATCAAGGTAACAACAGTATGGCATTCAGCACTCATAGACAATTATCCAAGCCTGTTTCCTCAGGGGCAGATGCAATATAAGCTAGGAATGGGCTCACAAGGCTCAGAAAATGCAGGGAAATATACTGCCTATGACCCTAGAAATTANTTGGTCAAACTTTTTTGATTTCTTGTATAAGCAGGCAGCTTGCAACTCCTTGATGCACGATCATTTCTATTAGAATGTCAACTAATCAAGGTAACAACAGTATGGCATTCAGCACTCTTAGACAGTTATCCAAGCCTGTTTCCTCAGGGGCAGATGCAATATAAGCTAGGAATGGTCTCACAAGGCTCCGAAAATGCAGGGAAATATACTGCCTATGACCCTGGAAATTAGAGCCTCTTGCAAACCTGGAGTTCTCACATCTTTGAATCTAGACAGTTGCTGATAGATAGATGTCTGAAAAACACTCTGTTTTTATGCCTTTCATTCATCTGGGAAGTGGGGTCACCCTGAGGACTATGGATGTGTGATTCCAAGTGCAGATTTAGGACAGAGTGCAATCCCTGGAGACTGTGGCCATGTGATCCAAAATGCATGCTTTAGGAGGGGGTCACCATAGACACTGTGAATATGCTGCTCCAGGTATAGGGTCTAGGAAGTGGGGTTACCCTGCCAATTGTGGACATGTTTCCACAAGGGCAGGATCTGAGAGATGGGGTCATCCCAGATGCTGTGCCTGTATGACCCCAGGTACAAGGTCTGCAGATATGTGTCACCCTAGAGACTATGGAATGTGACCCCAGGTGCAGGATCTGGTTGGTAGGGTAAGCCTGGAGACTCAGTGACTCAAAGTGCAGGTTATGAGGAGGGTCTAACCCAAGAGATGGTGAACATATGACCCCAGATACATGGTCAGTGAGATAAGGTCACCCTGGAGACTGTGAACATGTTACCTCAGGTGCAGGTACTGGGAGGGGTTTACCCTGGAGACTGTGGTCATGAGAACCCAGAGGCAGGGTCTGTAAGGTTACATCTCAATACTGTGGTCCTGACACCCTAGACCAGGGTCAGTGAAGTTGGGTCACCCTGAAAAATGTGGACGTGTGACCCCAAGTATACAATCTGGGGAAGAATATTACCCTGGAGACTGTGGACATGTGGACACCAGGTGCAGGGTTTAGCAGGGGGTGTCTCAATGGAGACTGGACATATGACCCCAGGTGCAGNTGGACATATGACCCCAGATACATGGTCAGTGAGGTAAGGTCACCCTGGAGACTGTGAATATGTTACCTGAGGTGCAGGTTCTGGGAGGGGTTTACCCTGGAGACTGTGGTCATGAGAACCCAGAGGCAGGGTCTGTAAGGTTAGATCATCTCAATACTGTGGTCCTGACACCCTAGACCAGGGTCAGTGAAGTTGGGTCACCCTGAAAAATGTGGACGTGTGACCCCAAGTATATAATCTGGGGAAGAATATTACCTGAAGACTGTGGACATGTGGACACCAGGTGCAGGGTTTAGCAGGGGGTGTCTCAATGGAGACTGGACATATGACCCCAGGTGCAGGGTCTAGGAGGGGTGTCAAGCTGGATACTGTGGACCTGTGAACCAAGGTGCAGGGTCTGGATGGAGTCACATATGAGACTTTGGATATGTGAACCAAGGTGCNCATCTCAATACTGTGGTCCTGACACCCTAGACCAGGGTCAGTGAAGTTGGGTCACCCTGAAAAATGTGGACGTGTGACCCCAAGTATACAATCTGGGGAAGAATATTACCCTGGAGACTGTGGACATGTGGACACCAGGTGCAGGGTTTAGCAGGGGGTGTCTCAATGGAGACTGGACATATGACCCCAGGTGCAGGGTCTGGGAGGGGTGTCAAGCTGGATACTGTGGACCTGTGAACCAAGGTGCAGGGTCTGGATGGAGTCACATATGAGACTTTGGATATGTGAACCAAGGTGCAGGGTCTGGGAAAGGTGTCACCCTGGAGACTGTCCACGTGTGACTCCAGGTTCAGGATATGTGAGAGGGGTCACCTTTGAGGCTGGATGTGTGACCACAGGTACTTGGTGGGGGGTGGGGGTGGTGGAATCACACTGGTGAGTGTGGACAAGTGACACCAGGGACAAGGCCTGGGAGGAGGGGTCACCCTGGGGGCTCTGGACCTGTGACCCCAANGGTCACCTTTGAGACTGGACGTGTGACCACAGGTACTTGGTAGGAGGGGTGGTGGAATCACACTGGTGAGTGTGGACAAGTGACACCAGGGACAGTTCCTGAGAGGAGGGATCACCCTGGGGGCTCTGGACCTGTGACCCCAAGTGCTGAGTCATGGAGGGGGCTCACCCTGGGAGATATGGAGGTGTGTTCCCAGGTACAAGTTCAGGGAGGGTGTAAGCCTGGAAACTGCAGATATTTGACCCCAGGTACAAGGTCTGGGAGGGCAGTCACACTGGAGATTGTGCATGGATGACACCAGGTTCAGGATCTGGGTGAGGATGTCATCCTGGATATTTTGTAACTGTGACCTCAGGTACAGTTGTATGTACAGGGTGTGAAGGGTGTCCTCTGGAGATGGCAGATATTTGACCCAAGGTACAGGGTCTGGGTGGGGGTTCACATATGAGACTGTGGACATGTGATCCAGGTACAAGGTCTGGGGAATGACAGCACCCTGGAGACTATGGACATGTGTCACCAGGTACTGGGTCTGGGAGAATGCACACGGTAGAGACTAGATATATAACCCCAAATACAGTGTCTGGGAGAGGTCACCCAGGAGACTGAAGAACCACTTGCACCATGAGAGTTGGGAGGAGCATCAGGGGTAGGGCCACCATTCCTCAAGATACCCAAATGTCTCCTCCACTCCAGATGAACCTAACTGCCCTACACTGCCTCAACTGTCACACCAAGGCTCGACGCCTGACACACTGGCATGTGTGACAGCCCTGTGTAGTACCTCAAGGTCAAGTCACAGATCCCTGTATGTGCGCAACGGGGAGCCTTACACTGCTGCTGCAGCTGAGGAGGCAAGCAGCCATGCACATCTCAAGGCTAAACGAGAACTGACTCCCTTGTGGCGGCTAAACGGGAACCCCAAGACCTTTGTCAGCATGTGTGAGGAAAGCTCAGGCTTCAGCCTCAGCAACAGATGAGAACAAAGTACCCTTTGACGTCTAAGGAGGAATTCCCATGGGCGCCTGGCAACTGACACGGAGACTGGCCTCTCCTGAGGCCACAGGTTCGGGTCCCTGTGGTCCCCGTCATAACTAGAGAGGACCCTGCCGCAACTCGAGAAAAGCCAGAAGCTTCTACCCTGCAGGTGGAGTGAGGCCCTTGTCCACTGTGTCATCTCGGGGGAAATCACCCCTTCCCTCTTGGACCTCAAAAGGTTCCTTCTCCCCATTGCAGTGACCAAAGAAATTCCCTGCCTCACCCGTCCCCACTCGAGAGGAACCCCAAGGGTCCCGCCACGATTCAAGAGGAGTCTTATTTGCCCCGCTCAGCTTCAGATGATGGTCCCTTTCCCAACTCCATCAAGAAAGGGTTACTGGTCCTCCCCTCGCACCTCAAGCAGAGGCGCATGCACCAAGAGAGTCGGGAGGAGCATCAGGGGTCGGGCCACCATTCCCCAAGACTCCCCAAATCCTTCTCCATTCCAGATGAACCTGACGGCCCTGCACTGCCTCGACTGTCACCCCAAGGTTTGACACCTGACAGACTGGCAAGTGTGACAGACCTGGGGTACCTCAAGGGCAAGCCACAGATACGTATGTCCGCTCAACAAGGAGCCTGACACTGCTGCTGCAGCTGGGGAGGCAAGAGCCCATGCAAGTCTCCAGGCGAGAGGAGGCCTGACTCCCCTGTGGGGGCTCCAGGGGGACCCCAAGACCTATGGCAGCACAGGAGAGGGAAGCTTAGGCTCCGACCTCAGCACTAGATGAGGACTGAGGACCCAGCGACAACTGGGGAGGATTCCCCAGAGCCGCCTGGCAACTGGCATGGAGACTGGACTCTCCTGAGGCCACAGGGGTGGGTCCATGGGGTCCCCATCATAACTCGAGAGGACTGGCCACAACTCGAGAAAAACCAGAAGCTTCTTTCCTGCAGGCGGCGTGAGGCCCTTGTCCGCTCCGGCATCTTGGGTGAAATCACCCCTTCCCTCTTGGACCTCGAAAAGGTCCCTCACACCCTGGGTGTGAACCAAGAAGTTCACGGCCCCAACCCTCCCCACACGAGATGAACCCTGAGGGTCCCACTGCGACTCAAGAGAAGCCCAGTTTGCCCACGCTCAGCTCAAGATGAGGCTCCTCCCTGTTACGTCTGGAAAGGTTTCCCGGCACTCCTCTCGCATCTCAGGAAGAGGAGCTCACCCCAGGAAAGTCGGGAGGAGCATCAGGGGAAGGGCCACCATTCTGAAGACCGCCAAATTCCTCATCCATTCCAGATGAACCTGACTGCCATCCACTGCCTAGACTGTCAGCCCGAGGCTCAATGCCCGACACACTAGGACGTTTGGCAGCCCTGGGATACCTCAAGGGCAAGCCACAGATCCCTGTATCCGCTCAACTGGAAACCTGACACTGCTGGTGAAGCTGTGGAGGCAAGCAGCAGTGCACATCTCCAGGCGAGATGAGGCCTGACTCGCCTGTGGGGCCTTTATGGGAACCCCAAGATTTATGTCAGCATGGGCAAGGAAAGCTCAGGTACCGGCCTCTGCACAGGACGAGGACTGAAGACCCGGTGATGACTCGGGAGGAAGCCCCAGAGGTGCATGGCAACTGGCAAGGAGACTGGCCTCTCCTGAGGCCACAGGGGTGGGTCCATGGGCTCCCCGTCTTAACTCGAGAAACCACGCCGCAACTAGAGAAGAACAAGAAGCTTCTCCCTTGCAAGCAGGGTGAGGCCCTTGTCCCCTGTGGTGTCTCGGGGAAAATCATCCTTTACCTCTTTGATCTCAAAAGGCTCCTTCACATTCTTGCTGTGACCCAAGAAGATCCCGCCCCGCCACTCCCCATTCGAGAGGAAACCCAATGGTCCTACTGTGAATCAAGAGGAGCCCTGTTTGCCTCTGCTCAGTTCCAGATGAGGATCCCTTTCCCTGCTCCATCGAGAAAGGGTTCCTGGTCCTCCCCTCGCACCTCAAGCAGAGGCGCTCCCACCAGGATAGACAAGATGAGCATCACGGGTTGGGCCACCATTCCCCAAGACCCCAAAATTCCTCCTCTATTCCAGATGGACCTGATGGCCCTGCACTGCCTCGACTGTCACATCGAGGCTCGACGCCTGACACACTGGCACTTGTGACAGCCCTGGGTAGTACCTCAAGGTCAAGTCACAGATCCCTGTGTATGCTCGACAAGGAGCCTTACACTGCTGCTGCAGCTGGGGAGGCAAGAGTCCGTGCACGTCTCAAGGCTAAACAAGACCTGACTCCGCTGTGACGGCTAAACCGGAATCCTAAGACCTTTGTCAGCACGGGCAAAGAAAGCTCAGGCTCCGGCCTCAGCAACAGACGAGAACAAAGTACCCGTCGACGTCTGAGGAGAAATTCCCATGGGCGCCTGGCAATTGGCAAGGATACTGGCCTCTCCTGAGGCCACAGGGCGGGTCCCTGGGGTTCCCATCATAACTCGAGAGGACCCCATCATAACTCGAGAAAAACCAGAAGCTTAAACCCTGCAGGCGGGCTGAGGCCTTTATCCGCGGCGGTGTCTCGGGGGAAATCACCCCTTCCCTCTAGGATCTCGAAAGGTTCCTTCACACCCTTGATGTGATCCAAGAAGTTCCCCGCCCTGCCCTTCCCCACTCGAAAGGAACCCCGTGGGTCCCGTTGTGATTCAAGAGGAGCCCCGTTTGCGCCTGCTCAGCTCCACATGAGGGTCCATTTCCCTTCTCCTTTGGGAAAGGTTTTCCGACACTCCCCTCGCATGCCAAGAGGAGACGCTCGCACCAGGAGAGTCGGGAGGAGCATCAGGGGTCGGGCCAGCATCCCCCAAGACCCCAAATGTCTCGTCCACTCCAGATGAACCTGACTGCCCTGCACTGTCTCAACTATCAGCACGAGGCTCAACGCCTGAAACACTGGCACGTGTGACAGCCCTGGGGTACTTGAGTGCAAGCTACAAATCCCTGTGTCCACATGACGGGGAGCCTGACACTGCTGCTGCAGCTGGGAAGGCAAGCGGCAGTGCACGTCTCCAGGCTAAATGAGGCCTGACTCCACTGTGGGGGCTCCAGGGGAACCCCAAGACCTAAGTCAGCATGGGCAAGGAATGCTCAGGCTCTGGCCTCAGCACCAGATGAGGATTGAGGACCCGGCGACCACTGAGGAGGAATCCCCAGAGGCTCCTGGCAACTGGCAGGAAACTGGCCTCTCCTGAGGCCACAGGGGCAGTTCCCTGGGGTTCCCATCGTAACTCGAGAGGACCCCACCGTAACTCAAGAAAAACCAGATGCTTCTATGCTGCAGGTGGGCTGAGTCTCTTATCGGCTGTATTGTCTTGGGAGAACTCACCCCTTCCCTCTTGGGCCTCGAAAGGCTCCTTTACACCCTTGCTGTGACCCAAGAAGTTCCCCTCTCCTTTACACCCTTGCTGTGACCCAACCTTCCCCACTCGAGAGGAACCCCGAGGGTCCGTCACAACTCAAGAGGAGCCCCGTTTGCCCCTGCTCAGCTCCAGATGAGGGTCCCTTTCCCTGCTCCCTCGGAAATGGGTTCCTGGCGCTTCCCTCGCATCCCAGAAGGAGGTGTTCGCACCAGGAGAGTCGGAAGGAGCATCAGGCGTCAGGTTACCGTTCCCCAACACCCCCAAATGCCTCATTCAATACAGATTAACCTGACTGCCCTGCACTGCCTCGACTGTCACCCCATGACTCGACGCCCGACACACTGGCATGTGTGACAGCCCTGGTGTACCTCGAGGGAAAGTCTCATATCCCTGTGTCCACAGGATGGGAGCGTGACAATCCTGCTCAAGCTGGGGAGGCAAGTGGCCGTGCACGTCTCCAAGGGAGACGAGGCCTGACTCCCCTGTGGGGGCTACAGGGAAACCCCAGGACCTAGGTCAGCACGGGCGAGGAAAGCTCATGTTCTGTCCTCATCACCAGATGAGGACTGTGGACGCGGCGATGACTGGGGAGGTATCCCCTGAGCCGCCTGGCAACTGGCACGGAGACTGGCCTCTCCTGAGGCCATAGGGGCCTGTCCCTGTGGTCCCCGTCGTAACTAGAGAGGACCCTGCCACAACTCGAGAAAAACCAGAAGCTTCTACCCTGCAGGCAGAGTGAGGCTCTTGTCTGCTGTGCCATCTAGGGGGAAACCACCCCTTCCCTCTTGGACCTCAAAAGGCTCCTTCTCCCCCTTGCAGTGACCCAAGATATTCAATGCCCTACCCGTCCTCACTCGAGAGGAACCCCAAGGGTCCTGCCACGATTCAGGAGGAGCCTTATTTGCCCCTGCTCAGCTTCAGATGAGGGTCCCTTTCCCGGCTCCATTGAGAAAAGGTTCCTGGTCCTCCCCTCGCACCTTAAGCAGAGGCGCACGCAGCAGGAGAGTCGGGAGGAGCATCAAGGGTCGGGCCACCATTCCCCAAGACCCCCAAAATCTTCCTCCATTCCAGATGAACCTGACGGCCCTGCACTGCCTCGACTGTCACCCCAAGGCTTGATGTCCAACACAGTGGCAAGTGTGACATACCTGGGGTACCTCGAGAGCAAGCCACAGATACGTATGTCTGCTCAAAGGGAAGCCTGACACTGCTGCTGCACCTGGGGAGGCAAGAGCCCATGCAAATCTCCAGGTGAGACGAGAGCTGACTCCCCTGTGGGGGCTCCAGGGAAACCCCAAGACCTATGGCAGCACAGGCAAGTAAAGCTCAGGCTCCAACCTCAGCACTAGACGAGGACTGAGGACCCAGCGACGACTGGGAAGGATTCCCCAGAGCCGCCTGGCAACTGGCACGGAGACTGGACTCTCCTGAAGCCACAGGTGCTGGTCCCTGGGGTACCCGTCGTAACTCGAGGGCTGGCCGCAACTCGAGAAAAACCAGAAGCTTCTTTCCTGCAGGCAGCGTGCGGTCCTTGTCTGCTGCGGCATCTCAGGTGAAATCACCCCTTCCCTCTTGGACCTCGAAAGGGTCCTTCACACCCTGGGTGTGACCCAAGAAGTTCCCCTCCCCACCCGTCCCCACATGAGATGAACCCCTAGGGTCCTGCTGCGACTCAACAGAAGCCCCGTTTGCCCATGCTCAGCTCAAGATGAGGGTCCCTTTCCCTGCTACATCTGGAAAGGTTTCTCAGCACTCCTCTCACATCCCAGGTAGTGGTGCTCGCCCCAGGAAAGTCGGGAGGAGCATCAGGGGTAGGGCCTCCATTCCGAAGACCCCCAAATGAATCGTCGATTCCAGATTAACCTGACTGCCCTGCACTGCCTAGACTCAGCCCAAGGCTCAATGCCAGACACACTAGGACGTTTGATAGCCCTGGGGTACCTCGAGGGCAAGCCACAGATCCCTGTATCCGCTCGCCTGGAAGCCTGACACTGCTGGTGAAGCTGTGGAGGCAAGCATCAGTGCACGTCTCCAGGCGAGATGAGGCCTGACTCCCCTGTGGGGGCTCTATGGGAACCCCAAGATTTATGTCAGCATGGGCGCGGAAAGCTCAGGCAGCGGCCTCAGCACAAGACGAATACTGAAGACCCGGCGATGACTCAGGAGGCAGCCACAGAAGCGCATGGCAACTGGCACGGAGACTGGCCTCTCTTGAGGCCACAGGGGCGGGTGAATGGGCTCCCCGTTGTAACTCGAGAAACCCCACCGCAACTCGAGAAAAACAAGAGGCTTCTCCCTTGCAAGTGGGGTGAGGCCCTNAGCCCTGGGGTACCTCGAGGGCAAGCCACAGATCCCTGTATCCGCTCGCCTGGAAGCCTGACACTGCTGGTGAAGCTGTGGAGGCAAGCATCAGTGCACGTCTCCAGGCGAGATGAGGCCTGACTCCCCTGTGGGGGCTCTATGGGAACCCCAAGATTTATGTCAGCATGGGCGCGGAAAGCTCAGGCAGCGGCCTCAGCACAAGACGAATACTGAAGACCCGGCGATGACTCAGGAGGCAGCCACAGAAGCGCATGGCAACTGGCACGGAGACTGGCCTCTCTTGAGGCCACAGGGGCGGGTGAATGGGCTCCCCGTTGTAACTCGAGAAACCCCACCGCAACTCGAGAAAAACAAGAGGCTTCTCCCTTGCAAGTGGGGTGAGGCCCTGGTCCCCTGTGGCATCTTGGGGGAAATCATTTTTTACCTCTTTGACCTCAAAAGGCTCCTTCACATTCTTGCTGTGACCGAAGAAGTTCCCACCCCACCAGTACCCACTCGAGAGGAACCCAGATGGTCCTGCTGCGACAAGCCCTGTTTGCCCCTGCTCAGTTCCAGATGTTTGTGTTTTCCTCTGCTCATCGGGAAAGGGGACCAGGCGCTCCCCTCGCATCCCAAGAACAGCCGCTCACACCATGAGAGTCAGGAGGAGCATCAGTATTCATTCCACCATTCCTCAAGATCCCCAAATGTCTCCTCCACTCCAGATGAACCTGATTGCCCTGCACTGCCTCCACTGTCAAACCGAGGCTCAACACCTGTCACACTGGCACGTGTGACAGCCCAGGGTAGTACCTCGAGGTCAAGTCACAGATCCCTGTATCTGCTCGATGGGGAGCCTTACACTGCTCCTGCAGCTGAGGAGGCAAGCAGCTGTGCATGTCTCGAGGCCTAGCAAGACCTGACTCCCCTTTGGCAGCTAAACGGTAACCCCAAGACCATTGTTAGCATGGGCAAGGAATGCTCAGGCTCCGGCCTCAGCACCAGACGAAACCCGAGGCCCCGCTGACGACTAGGGAGGTATCCCCCGAGGCGCCTGGCTACTGGCATGGAGAATGGACACTCCTGAGGCCCCAGGGCTGGTTTCTGGGGTCTCCGTCATAACTCGAGAGGACCCCGCCGCAACTAGAGAAAAACCAGATGCTTCTTCCCTGCAGGCGTGGTGAGGCCCTTGTCTTCTGCGGCTTCTCTGGCGAAATCACCGCTTCCCTCTTGGACCTCAAATGGCTCATTCACCCGCTTGCTGTGACTCAAGAAGTTCCCTGCCCCTCCCATCACCACTCGACAGGAACCCCAAGGGTTTTGCAGAGACTCAAGAGGAGGCCCGTTTGCCACTGTTTAGCTCCAGATGAGGGTCCCTTTCCCTGCTCCGTTCGGAAAGAATTCCCTGCACTCCACTCACATCCCAAGAGGAGATGCTCCCACCAGGAGAGTCAGGAGGAGCATCAGGGGTCATGCCACCATTCCCCAAGAACCCCAAGTGCCTAGTCCACTCCAGCGGACCCTGACTGCCCTGCAATGCCTCGATTGTCACCCCAACACTCGACCTCAGACACACTGGCACGTGTGACAGCCCTCGGGTACCTCGAGGGCACACCACAGATTCCTGTGTCCGCTCGACTGGAAGACTGACACTACTGCTGCAGCTGGGGAGGCAAGCGGCTGTTCATGTCTCCAGGGGAGACGTGGCCTGACTCCCCTGTAAGGGTTCCAGGGGAACCCCAAGACCTATGTCACCACGAGCGTGGAAAGTTCAGGCTCCGGCCTCAGCACCAGACAAGGGCTGAATACCCGGCGACAGCTGAAGAGGAATCCCGAGAAGCGCCTGGCAACTGGCATGGAGACTGGCCTCTCCTGAGGCCACGGGGGCGGGTCCCTGGGGTCCCCGTCGTAAGTTGAGAGGACCCCAACACATCTCGAGAAAAACCAGAACCTTTTCCCCTGCAGGCTGAATGAGGACCTTGTCAGCTTCGTCTTCTCGTGGGAAATCACCCCTTTCCTCTTGGACCTCAAAAGGCTCCTTCATACCCTTCCTTTGACCAAAGAAGTTCCCTGCCCCTCCCGTCCCCACTTGGGACGAATTCCGACGGTCCCACCGTAACTCAACTCCAGATGATTGTCCCTTTCCCTGCTCCTTCGGGAAAGGTTCTGGGCACTCCCCTTGCATCCCAAGTGGAGCTGTTGCCACCAGGAGAGTCGGGAGGAGCATCAGGTGTCAGGCCACAATTCCTGAAGTCCCCCAAACGTCTCGTCCACTCCAGATAAACCTGACTGCCCTGCACTGCATCGACTGTCACCCCGAGGCGCAAAGCCTGACACACTGGCACATGTGACAGCCCCGGGTAGTACATCTAGGGCAAGACACAGATTCCTGTGTCCAATCGACGGAGAGCCTTACACTGCTGCTGCAGCTGGGGAGGCAAGCGGCAGTGCACGTCTNTCCTGAAGTCCCCCAAACGTCTTGTCCACTCCAGATAAACCTGACTGCCCTGCACTGCATCGACTGTCACCCCGAGGCGCAAAGCCTGACACACTGGCACATGTGACAGCCCCGGGTAGTACATCTAGGGCAAGACACAGATTCCTGTGTCCAATCGACGGAGAGCCTTACACTGCTGCTGCAGCTGGGGAGGCAAGCGGCAGTGCACGTCTCCAGGCTAAATGAGGCCTGACTCCACTGTGGGGGCTCTAGGGGAACCCCAAGACCTAAGTCAGCACAGGCGAGGAATGCTCAGGCTCTGGCCTCAGCACCAGGAGAGGATTGAGGACCTGGCGACCACTGAGGAGGAATCCCCAGAGGCTCCTGGCACTGGCAGGAAACTGGCCTCTCCTGAGGCCACAGGGGCAGTTCCCTGGGGTCCCCATCAAAAGTCGAGAGGACCCCACCGTAACTCGAGAAAAATCAGAATATTCTCTGCTGCAGGTGGGCTGAGTCTCTTGTCTGCTGCCTTGTTTGGGGAGAACTCACCCCTTCCCTCTTGGGCCTCGAAAGGCTCCTTCACACCCTTGCTGTGACCCAAGAAGTTCCCCGCCTCACCCTTACCCACTCGAGAGGAACCCAGAGGGACCCGTCGTGACTCAAGAGGAGCCCCGGTTGCCCCTGCTCAGCTCCAGATGAGGGTCCCTTTACCTGCTCCGTTGGAAATGGGTTCCCAGCATTCCCCTTGTATCCCAGGAGGAGGCGTTCACAACAGGAGAGTCGGGAGGAGCATCAGGAGTCCGGCCACCATTCCCCAACACCCCCAAATGCCTCATCAACTACAGATGAACCTGACTGCCCTGCACTGCCTCGACTATCACCCCGCAGCTCGATGCCCGACACCCTGGCAAGTATGATAGACCTTGGGTACCTCGAGGGCAAGCCAGAGATAACTATGTCCACTCAAAGGGGAGCCTGACACTGCTGCTGCAAGTCTCCAGACGAGACGAGGCCTGACTCCCCTGTGGTGGCTCCAGGGAAACCCCAAGACCTATGGCAGCACGGGCGAGGAAAGCTCAGGCTCTGAACTCAGCACTAGATGAGGACTGAGGACCCAGCGACGACTGGGGAGGAATCACCAGAAGCGCCTGGCTACTGGCAAGGAGACTGCACACAACAGAGGCCACAGGGGCGGCTCCCTTGGTTGCCCATCATAACTCGATAGTACCCCACTGCAACGTGAGTAAAACCAGAAGCTTCTCCACTGCAGGCGGGGTGAGGCCCTTGTCCACTGCGGCGTCGCGAGGAAAATCACCCCTTCCCTCATGGACCTCATAAGGCCCCTTCACACCCTTGATGTGACCCAAGAAGTGCCCTGCCCCACCCATCCCCACTGGAGAGGAACCGCAAGGGTCCCGCCAAGACTGAAGAGGAGCCCCCTTTCCACATGCTGAGCTCCAGAGAAGGGTCTCTTAACTGCTCCATTGGGAAAAGGTTCTCGGCACTCCTCTCACATTCCAAGTAGAGGCTCTCACACCAGGAATGTTGGGAGGAGAATTAGGGGTCGGGCTACCATTCCCCAAGACCCCAAAATGCCTCGTCCACTTCAGATGAACAGGACTGCCCTGCACTGCCCTGCACTGCCTCTGCTGTGAGCCCGAGGCTCGAGGCCCAACACACTGGAACGTGTGAAAGCACTGGGGTACCTAGATGGCAAGCCGCAATTCCTGTATAAACTCGACAGGAAGCCTGACACTGCTACTGAAGCTGGGGAGGCAAGCGGCAGTGCACGACTCCAGGCGAGACGAGGCCTGACTCCCCTGTAGGGGCTCCATGGGAACCCCAAGGTTTATGTCAGCATGGGCAAGGAAATCTCAGGTACCGGCTTCAGCACCAGACGAGGACTGAAGCCCCGGGGATGACTGGGGAGGAATTCCCAAAAGCGCATGGTGACTGGCACGGAGATTGGCCTCTCCTGAGGCCACAGGGGCGGGTCCATGGGGTCTCCGTCGTAAGTCGAGAAACCCCGCTGCAACGCGAGAAAAACCAGAAGCTTCTACCTTGCAAGCAGGGTGAGGCCCTTATCCGCTGCGGCGTCTCGGGGAAAATCCCCCCTTCCATCTTGGACTTCGAATGGCTCCTTCTCCCCCTCGCTGTGACCCAAGAAATTCCCCACACCACCAATCTCAACTCGAGAGGTACCCCAAGGGCCCCGCTGCGACTCAAGGGGAGCCCTGTTTGCACCTACTAAGCTCCAGATGATGGTCCCTTTACCTGATCCTTAGGGAAAGGTTTCCTGGGGCTTCCCTCGCATCCNGCAAGCAGGGTGAGGCCCTTATCCACTGCGGCGTCTCGGGGAAAATCCCCCCTTCCATCTTGGACTTCGAATGGCTCCTTCTCCCCCTCGCTGTGACCCAAGAAATTCCCCACACCACCAATCTCAACTCGAGAGGTACCCCAAGGGCCCCGCTGCGACTCAAGGGGAGCCCTGTTTGCACCTACTAAGCTCCAGATGATGGTCCCTTTACCTGATCCTTAGGGAAAGGTTTCCTGGGGCTTCCCTCGCATCCCAAGAGGAGATGATCGCACCAGGAAAGTCGGGAGGAGCATCAGGGGTTGGGCCACCATTCCACAAGACTCCCAAATGCCTTGTCCACTGCAGATGAACCTGACTGCCATGCACTGCCTTGACTGTCTCCCCGAGGCTCGTTGCTTGGCACACTGGCACATGTGACAGCCCTGGGTAGTACCTCGAGGGCAAGCCACAGATCCCTGTGTCCACTCGACATGGAGCCTGGCACTGCTAATGCAGCTGGTCAGGCAAGCAGCCGTGCACGTGTCCAGGCGAGACGAGGCCTGTCTCCTCTGTGGGGGCCTCAGGGGTTCTCCAAGACCTAGGTCAGGATGGTCGAGGAAAGCTCAGGCTCCGGCCTCAGCACAAGTCAAAGACTGAGCACCCTGAGACGACTGGGGAGGAATCCCCAGAGGCGCCTGGCAACTGGCACGGAGACTGGCCTCTCCTGAGGCCACAGGGGCGAGTTTCTGTGGTCCCCGTCGTAACTGGAGAGGAAACTGCCACAACTTGGGAAAAACGAAAAGATTCTCCCCTGCAAGCGGGGTGACGATCTTGTCCGATGTGGCATCTCGGGGGAAATCACCCCTTCTCTCTTGGACCTCAAAAGGGTCGTTCACCTTCTTGCTGTGACCCAAGAAGTTCCCCGCCTCACCCGTCCCCACTCGAAAGGAACACCGATGGTCCCGCCAAGAATGAAAAGGAGCCCCGTTATCCCCTGCTGAGCTCCAGATGAGGGTCCCTTTCCTGCTCTGTCTGGAAAGGGTTCCCAGCGTTCCCCTAACATCCCAACATGAGACACTCGCACCAGCACAGTCGGGAGGAGCATCAGGGGTCTTGCCACCATTCCCCAAGACCTCCAAATACCTCGTTCATTCCAGGTGAACCTGACTGCCCTGCACTGCATCGACTGTCACCCCGAGGCTCGAAGCTTGACACACTGGCACGTGTGACAGCCCTGAGTAGTACCTCGTGCTCAAGTCACAAATCCCTGTGTCCACTCGACTGGGAGCCTTACACTGCTGCAGCTGCAGAGGCAAATGGCAGTGCACGTCTCCAGGCGAGACGAGGCCTGACTCCCCTGTGAGGGCTCCATGGGAACCCCAAGATTTATGTCAGTATGGGCGAGGAAAGCTCAGGCTCTGGCCTCAGCACAAGTCGAAGACTGAGCACCCTGAGACAATTGGGGAGGAATCCCCAAAGGCGCCTGGCAACTGGCACGGAGACTGGCCTCTCCTGAGGCCACTGGGGCGGTTCCATGGGCTCCCAGCCGCAACTCGAGGAAAACCATAAGCTTCTCCCTTGCAAGTGGCGTGAGGCCCTTATCCACTGTGAAATCTCAAGGGAAATCACCCCTTTTCTCTTGGACCTCGAAGGGCTCCTTCACCCCCTTGCTGTGACCCAAGAAGTTCCCCCCCCACCTGTCTCAACTCGAGAGGAACACCAGGGGACCCCCTGCGACTCAAGAGGAGCACCGTTTACCCCTGCTAAGATCCAGATGATGGTCCCTTATCCTTCTCCTTAGGGAAAGGTTTCCTGGGTCTTCCGTCGCATCCCAAGAGGAGGTGCTCCCACGAGGAAAGTCGGGAAGAATATCAGGGGTTGGGCCACCATTCACCAAGACCTCCAAATGCCTTGTCCACTGCTGATGAACTTGACTGCCCTGAACTGCCTTGACTGTCACCCCGAGACTCGACACCCGACACACTGTCACGTGACACCCGTGAGAAGTACCACGAGGGCAGCCACCAAAGCAGCCTGACTCTGCTGCTGCAGCTGGTCAGGCAAGTAGCCGTGCACGTTTCCAGGCGAGACGAGGCCTGTCTCCTCTGTGGGGGCTTCAGGGGTACCACAAGACCTAGGTCAGGACGGTCTAGGAAAGCTCAGGCTCTGGCCTCAGCACAGGTCGAGGACTGAGCACCCTGAGATTATTGGGGTGGAATCCCTAGAGGCGTCTGGTAACTGGCACGAAGACTGGCCTCTCCTGAGGCCACAGGGTAGAGTCCCTGGGGTCCCCATCGTAACTCGAGAGGACCCCACCACAACCTGAGAAAAACAAAAGATTCTCCACTGCAAGCAGGGTGAGGACCTTGTCCACTGTGGCATGTCAGGGGAAATCACCCCTTCTCTCTTGAACCTCAAATGGTCGTTCACCTTCTTGCTGTGACCCAAGAAGTTCCCCGCCCCACCCGTCCCCACTCAAGAGGAACACCGAGGGTCCCGCCAAAAATGAAAAGGAGCCCCGTTATCCCCTGCTGAGCTCCAGATGAGGGTCCCTTTCCTGCTCTGTCAGGAAAGGGTTCCCAGTGCTCCCCTCACATCCCAATTAGAGGCACTCCCACCAGGACAGTCGGGAAGAGCATCAGGGGTCTTGCCACCATTCCCCAAGACCTCCAAATACCTCATTCATTCCAGGTGAACCTGACTGTCCGCCACTACGTCTACTGTCACCCCGAGGCTTGAAGCCTGACACACTGGCACGTGTGACAGCCCTGAGTAGTACCTTGTGCTTAAGTCACAAATCCTTGTGTCCACTCGACGGGGAGCCTTACACTGCTGCTGCAGCTGCAGAGGCTTAAAAAGGAAGTAAAATGTTCCCCAGGGAGATGAATGGAAGTAAAATGTTCCCCAGGGAGATGAATGGAAGTAAAATGTTTCCCAGGGAGATGAATGCTAGGTCAGCTTTACTGGGACGGAAAGCCCCAAAAGTTTAAAGGGAACAATGGATACCAGGTGTCTCACTGCAATGTTTGCTCTGCAACCTAAGAAACAGGATCTAGCTCTAAGAAACAGGACCTCGACGCTAACTGCAAATTGTCACCAATAGTTACATAAACATTACCTGCCTGCCCACCAATCATGCTCTGCTGAGTAGCCTAGCCCCCCTCTTCCCCTGCACAATAGGATAAAAGGCTCCCAAAGCGGGTGTTCGGGGCTCCCCACCTTCGATTGGCTTGGCGGGGGCCCGGATCCGAAATTGCCAATAAACTGCTTCTCTCTGAACTCCGACTGGTGGTCTCTATTGGCATCTAGTCTCCCACAGAGGCAAGTGGGATTTCACGACTCCAGGCGAGACGAGGTCTGACTCCCCTGTGAGGCCTCCATGGGAATTCCAAGATTTATGTCAGTATGGGCGAGGAAAGCTCAGGTACCGGCTTCAGCACCAGATGAGGACTGAGGACCCGGCGATGATTGGGGAGGAATCCCCAAAGGCGAATGGCAACTGGCACTGAGACTGGCCTCTCCTGAGGCCACAGGGGTGAGTCCATGGGGTCCCCGTCATAAGTCGAGAGGACCACGCCATAACTTGAGAAAAACCAAAAAAATCTCCCCTGCAAGTGGGATGAGGAACTTGTCCGCTGCGGCATCTCGGGGGAAATCACTCCTTCCCTCTTGGACTTTGAAAGGGTCCTTCACACCGTGGGTGTGACCCAAGAAGTTCCCTGCCCCACCCGTCCCCACAAGAGATGAACCCCGAGGGTCCTGCTGCGACTCAAGAGAAGACCGGTTTGCCCATGCTCAGCTCAAGATGAGGGTCCCTTTGCCTGCTACGTCTGGAAAGGTTTCCCGGAGCTCCTCTCGCATCCCAGGAAGTGGCGCTCTCCCCAGGAAACTCGGGAGTAGCTGCTGCTGTTACTGCAACCCTTCTGCATCTGCTGCTACCACCGCTGCTGCAGCTGCTGCACCATTTCTGCGGATGCTGCCACCGCAGCTGCTGCTGCTGCTGCACTTCTGCTGCTGCTGCCACCACTGCTGCTGCTGCTGCTGCCCATCTTCAGCTGCTGCCACCACTGCTGCTGCTGCTGCTGCCAAACTTTTGTTGCTGATGCCACCGCTGCTGCTGCTTCTGCTGCTTCTGCCCCACTTCTGTTGCTGCTGCTGCCACCGCTGCTGCTGTAGCCGCCTTCGCTGCTGCTGCACCAATTCTGCGGATGCTGCGCCACAGCTGCAGCTGCTGCTTCTGCTGCCCACCTTCTGCTGCTGCTGCTGCTGCCCCACTTCTGCTGCTGCTGCCACCGCCACTGCTGCTGCTGCTGTTGCTGCCCACCTTCTGCTGCTGCTGCTGCCTCCACCGCTGCTGCTGCTGCTGCCCTTGCCGCTGCTGCTGCTGCANGAGGGTCCTGCTGCGACTCAAGAGAAGACCGGTTTGCCCATGCTCAGCTCAAGATGAGGGTCCCTTTGCCTGCTACGTCTGGAAAGGTTTCCCGGAGCTCCTCTCGCATCCCAGGAAGTGGCGCTCTCCCCAGGAAACTCGGGAGTAGCTGCTGCTGTTACTGCAACCCTTCTGCATCTGCTGCTACCACCGCTGCTGCAGCTGCTGCACCATTTCTGCGGATGCTGCCACCGCAGCTGCTGCTGCTGCTGCACTTCTGCTGCTGCTGCCACCACTGCTGCTGCTGCTGCTGCCCATCTTCAGCTGCTGCCACCACTGCTGCTGCTGCTGCTGCCAAACTTTTGTTGCTGATGCCACCGCTGCTGCTGCTTCTGCTGCTTCTGCCCCACTTCTGTTGCTGCTGCTGCCACCGCTGCTGCTGTAGCCGCCTTCGCTGCTGCTGCACCAATTCTGCGGATGCTGCGCCACAGCTGCAGCTGCTGCTTCTGCTGCCCACCTTCTGCTGCTGCTGCTGCTGCCCCACTTCTGCTGCTGCTGCCACCGCCACTGCTGCTGCTGCTGTTGCTGCCCACCTTCTGCTGCTGCTGCTGCCTCCACCGCTGCTGCTGCTGCTGCCCTTGCCGCTGCTGCTGCTGCAAACTTCTGCTGCTGCACACTTTTGCTGCTGCTGCCACCGCCGCTGCTGCTGCTGCCCATTTTTTGCTGGTGCTGCCACCACCGCTGCTGCTTCTGCTGCTGCTGCCCCCCTTCTGTTGCTGCTGCTGCTGCTGCTACACCCCTTATGCAGCTCCAGCTGTTGTTGCTGCTACTGCTGTTGCTGCTGCTGCTGCTGCTGCTGCCACCACTGATGCTGCTGCCCCACTTCTGCTGCTGCTGCTTCGGCTGCTGCTGCTGCCCCCCTTCTGCTGCTGCTGTCGCCACCACCGCTGGTGCAGCTGCTGCACTGTTTCTGCTGATGCTGCCACCACTGCCGCTGCTGTAGCTGCTGCACTGTNTGCTGCTACACCCCTTATGCAGCTCCAGCTGTTGTTGCTGCTACTGCTGTTGCTGCTGCTGCTGCTGCTGCTGCCACCACTGCTGCTGCTGCCCCACTTCTGCTGCTGCTGCTTCGGCTGCTGCTGCTGCCCCCCTTCTGCTGCTGCTGTCGCCACCACCGCTGGTGCAGCTGCTGCACTGTTTCTGCTGATGCTGCCACCACTGCCGCTGCTGTAGCTGCTGCACTGTTTCTGTGGATGCTGCCACCACAGCTGCAGCTGCAGCTGCTGCCACTCTTCTGCTTCTGCAGCTGAAGCTGCTGCTGCTGCTGCCCAATTTTTGCTGGTGCTGCACCGCCACTGCTGCTTCTGCTGCTTCTGCCCCCCTTCTGTTGCTGCTTCCACCGCCGCTGCTGCTGCTGCCACCATTGCGGCTGCTTCTGCTGCTGCTGCCCCCCTTCTGTTGCTGCTGCCGCCACTGCTCCTGCTGCTGCTACCACCTCCACTGCTGCTGCTGCTGCTGCCCCCTTCTGCT
>SJYB01007117.1:0-19215 GCA_006408585.1 Antidorcas marsupialis
GTAATGTCTCTGCTTTTTAATATGCTTTCTAGGTTGGTCATAACTTTCCTTCCAAGGAGTAAGTGTCTTTTAATTTCATGGCTGCAATCACCATCTGCAGTAATTTTGGAGTCCCCAAAAATAAATTCAGCCACCTTCCTACTGTTTCCCCATCTATTTGCCATGAAGTGATGGGACCGGATGCCATGATCTTAGTTTGTGGGAGTTAGGATTGTCACAAAATATAGACTGAGAGGAAAACTCTCATCCCTTTGCTATGGCCAGCAGGGGAAAAACCAGCTCTGGAGAAGGCTGACTTCAAATGGAATCCAGCTTTGCTTCTGACCAGCTGTGTGGCCCTGGAGAAGTCACTTCACCTCTCTGAGACTCAGTTGCCACACCTACTCCAAGACCCATTCACTGCATCACTCAGTAGAAATCAGAATCGAGTGAGATAGAGTGTATAAAGATTAAATATGGGATATCTCAACACCATTTGACATTAATTCCAGTGTGTCAAGGCTGACATTCATCTTGTGCTCACCAGGTCTCAGACTCTGCTTAAGCATTTTCCACGCATTGATTCATTCCGTCATCACAACAGTGCAACAGGGAGGTTTTACTGTTAAGTCCATTGGGGAGGTGAGAGAAGTGTGGTTCTAGTAAGTTGCCTGAGATTACACATCGGGACCTGCAGGGGCTGGGGAGAGGTGGCTGAGTACTGGAAGATGTGACATCACCGCCCTGAGCAAGTGATCTCATAGCCATGGCTTTAAATACTAGTCCTGCCACTCGCTACTCTGTAACCTTGATATGTCTCTTGTTTTTTATGAGCCTCAGTTTCCTCATCTGTACAATGGGGACAAGAGCAGAAGGGTGTTGTGAGGAGGTCATGTGATCAGGTGTGCTGGGGAAGGCAGCCCTCCATCATGGTGGTGCTGTAGGGAAGCAGAGTGAGGCCGTCTCTATGACACCTCAGGTCACTTTCTTGCCCATCCTGGGCCTCAGTGTTCCTGCTTGTAAGACAAGGAGGTGAGGGTGGATAATCCCCAAACTCCTTTCCAGCTTCGGATCCAGGTCTCTGCTCACCTGGTTGCCCATATCCCACATCCCCCAAAATCCCAATGGAAGAATGCAACAGTCCATACAAGAGGTGCTGAAAAGGCTTTTTATTGCTGGGGATGGAGGGTGACGAGCATAGGATGTCCTGACTGTGAGCACGAGTGTCTGAGAGGTGTCCTTTGACTGGGCTCAGTTGTCACTCCTGGGGGATGGTGGCAGCACCAACTGTCCCAGAGGAAGATGGTACAGAGATTCAGTCAAGTCCTGGAACCAATCTGGAAGGAGACCCTGGTGTGAGGCATGGACACCCTGGGACCCTTACTTGCTCCTGGGTTCACCAGACATGGCTGCAGGAGTACTTTCCCCAAACCCTGCGAGCTCTGAGTCTTGGGGTGCGGGACTGGCACCTGTGGTTTGTGGTCTTTCTCTGGCACCTGGCACTAACCCCCCTCATCCCCTCACCCTCCCACCCCCCTCACCTTAGCAAAATGGCCAATGTGAAAAGACTGATCAGGGCCCAGAGGAGCCAGGGTTCAGGGCTCAATGTATGATCAAGATCAGGCATCAGACTGAGATGCAATCTGGTCTCTATGACCAGCGTCAGGGCTGAGTCAACTACTGGAGTCAAAGCTCAGTCTGACCATCCTGGGCTCAGTCAGGGAGCAGAATCAAGCACAATCTGCATGTCTGATTTAGGGTCAGGAGGTGGTCTGTGACCGAGATCAGGGCTGAGTCTGCCACTAGAGAAAGAGGAGAAGCCAAGCATGTTTCTGCTTCTCCACAGGCCCCTGTCAGGGGTCTCATCCTCTCTCAGCCCAGGGCCCTGGACCCAGACCTCACCAGCAGGCAGGCATCCCAGCGGTTTCCTCATCTGCGCCTTCCAGTTAGCTGTTGGGTGACCTGAGGCTCACCTGAGGGAATACAATGAGTAGCAGTCCTCAGGCTCCAGCACTGGAAAGCTGAACACATATCAGACACCAGTGACTGCCACCTTCCAGCAGGTCAGACTTGACAGCCACGGGACCGCTTGTGTGTCACTCCATCTATCTGAGCCTGAGCTAGTTCATCTGTCAAATGGGTATCCTGACACTACCCATCCCCACAGGGTCATTGCAAGGATCCAGTGAGATAATATATAAGAAGCATAGAGTGATGGCCCAATGAACTAGGTCTGTGTCTATTTTCTAGAAGAACTGCCTCAGGGCCATCCTATTTCTATTGCCCACAGCCCCAGCAACCCCAGCGATTCCAGAGACCTAGGCCAAGGCTGGGGGGTGAAATCACACCTCCTTATAAGAAGAGAAAAGGAAGGGATGGTGTTTATCATCAATGCCTACTGAATGTTAGGCTTTTTCTTTCAATCTCTTCATCAGCTAAGCCATGTTCATAATCTCCTTTCACTTGGGAGGAACTCGAGGCTCAGAGAGGTGGAGCCAGTTGACCAGGACTGCACAGTTGCTAAGTAGCAGATCCAGATCTAGCCCGTCCTCTTTCTCCCATCATTCTGGGCAGCAGGTTCTGCCAGTGGGACAAAGGAGGGCAGTAGAAGCTCTCGAAGACTGACAAGACCCTCAGTCCACAGGGACCCCTCCAACCACACTCTCCTGACTTGCTCAGGATGAAGGGTCCTCAGCTTCTCCAGGATCCCCTGACCAGACCTGCTGGAGCTGTAGGCATAGAGTGGCATACCAGCCCCTGTGAGGCTGTAGAGGGAGCCCCCTCCCCGCTTCCCCAGGCTGTGACTTACGGATGAGTTTCTTAACACACTCTGCATCCAGGCTTTCAAGGAGTTCGCGGATTCGTGAGCACAGCTGAGGGTCATACAGAGCCAGGGAAAGAGAGACATACAGACAGAAATGGAAAAAGGGAAGGAAAGGTGAGGAGGTGAGGAGGGAGAGGAGATGGGAGAAGTTAGAGGACTGTTATTACCTGTGATGAGCACCCAGCCTGCCACCCACAGAGATGCTCACTACTTGGGGCCTCAGAACTTCTGACCCTTAGGAGTCTGCTGCTGCAGCCGCTGCTAAGTCGCTTCAGTCGTGTCTGACTCTAGAGCCATGAAAACCTAGAAGGCCCATATCTGAGATCCAGAGAACACTAGAATCCCAGTACCTTAATTATCTAGACTATAAGGAGCCCAGATCCCTGTTCTCTTAGAAACCTTGTCCTTTGGACTCTGAAACCTCGAGGGTCAAATGGGGCCCTAAGAACCGTAGAGAAGTGTTTCTCACAATTTTGTGTGCATACAACTCCTCAAGGATCTTGTTAAAATGCATTAATGAGCAGCAGGTCTGGTGTGGGACCTAAAGGTCTGCATTCTAAAAAATGCCCAGGGAAGGTCAGTGCTGCTGGTCTGGCATCCACAGTTTGAGTAGTGACCCTCCAGTTCAGTAAAGGGCCTCCTGGAGGATTAAAAAAAACAAACCAACAACAGCCCAGATGCCTAGCCCCCTTCCAGAGTGAATAATTTAGAATCTTTGGAATTTAGGGCACATGGTACATACAGTTGTGTATATGATACACAGGAATCTGACCTATGGTGTATGTAGTTTTGGTATTTAAATAAATAAAGTAAAGTTGTACTGAAATAAGAAAAATATTAGCTGAAAGGCCTCCTGGTAGTCCATGGGTATGGCAAATGGTTCAAGTGTGGGACCCAGTGATTTCAGCTCATGTTGGGCCCCTCTTCTCCTCCCCAGGCCAGGCTGAGTGAAGTGGGGTGGAGGGAGTAGCAACTGACAACTCAAAGGGAAGTTGGCCCTTCAGAAAGGAAGGTGCCCAGAGAGCACAGTCCACCCATGGAATGGGACACCTGCCCCCACCAGGTGTGACTCTACACCCCCAGGAGTGGGTGACTCACCTCATCCTGCACTACAGAGGACTCCACCCTTCTCGCAAGGTTGACTCCAAGGTCCACAACATTGCTGAGTAGTCCAAAGCGTCTGGAGAAGAGGGGAAATTGAAAAAGGCTGGTGAATGGTGGAGCACCTTGAAGTCAGGTGACTTGTTTGAACTTCTGCCCAGTGGGATCATCACTTAGAACGTCATGGTTGACCAGCAGCCCACCCCAGTAGCTCATTAAAGTCTCATCACAACCCTGAGACCTCATCCTTCCATCCATCCATCCATTCTTTTATCCATCCATCCGTCTAGCCATCCATTCATTTTTCAGCACATATTTACACAACACCAACTATGCTGGGAGCCAAGCCTGCCTGGGGCACAGTGATGAACAAAGCCCAAGCAGCTCCTATTGTGGTACCTAAATATTAGAGGCCAAGATGCTCCTTCTGAGTTTCCTGNGGGAAATTGAAAAAGGCTGGTGAATGGTGGAGCACCTTGAAGTCAGGTGACTTGTTTGAACTTCTGCCCAGTGGGATCATCACTTAGAACGTCATGGTTGACCAGCAGCCCACCCCAGTAGCTCATTAAAGTCTCATCACAACCCTGAGACCTCATCCTTCCATCCATCCATCCATTCTTTTATCCATCCATCCGTCTAGCCATCCATTCATTTGTCAGCACATATTTACACAACACCAACTATGCTGGGAGCCAAGCCTGACTGGGGCACAGTGATGAACAAAGCCCAAGCAGCTCCTATTGTGGTACCTAAATATTAGAGGCCAAGATGCTCCTTCTGAGTTTCCTGTAACATCTTATGGAAAACCCCAAATAAGTTTTTTGGCCAACCCCATATTAAACAAGCTTCCCTAAGGCTGGCTCCTTCCTACCTTCAGCTCTCAGCATACCTCTCACCACCTCAGGGCAGCCCTCCCTGACTGTTTGCCTATGGAAGGACTTTGCAACACTTTGTACTATAACATTCTGATATGTGTGCTGCACTACTCAGGGATCATTGCCCTCTGAAATTCCCCGTGTGAGCCCTTTATTGCTGTATTGAATGCTCGCCTGTCTGCCTTCCCATCAAGAGACTAAGCTCCATGAGAACAAGCTCCTTGCCTGCAGTCACCAACAAATTCCTCAGAGCTCAGAATGCCGGCTGCCTCACATGGAGCACTGCTCCACACATTTTTAGCTGGAAGAATAAATGAAGTAAACATACAATTGAATATGTAATTCAATCGTAGCTTGAAACAGGTATTCAGAAGGGGGAGAGGAGATCTGGAAAGGGAAAATAGGAGGAACCTTGTTTTAGACCCTGAATGATGAGATGTACATTGAGATGGGATGGGGGATAGGTGTTCTAGGTGCCGGAGCAGCCCATCAGAGGTGGAAGTTTTTCTGAGACTCAGAGCAAAAGCTAGCGTATTTAGGGCACAGTGGGCAAGGGGGAGAGCACAGTGGTATGAGGGTGGACTCCGATCAGGCAGAGCCTAAATGGCCCTGGGAGGGCCTGAGATTCTACCCAAAGTGGAGAGACAGGCACCTGAGGGTTTGGAGCAGCAGAGTGGAATGCCATTTCAGAGATACAGTCACTGAGACCCAGAAGGCTGTATGATTTCCTTGGCGCTAGAGGCTAGGCAGTGTCCAGCAGAGCTCAGGCATTTGGACTTCCAGTCTTTCCAAATGATGGTAGGCTGCAGAGCCTATCTTTGGTTTTGGAGGATTTCTAGGCGATCTGTGATCAGATCCCTTCTTGGAGCAGGATGGACTGACCTCTACTCATGGCTCAACCTTGATACCTGCCAAGGCCAACCTTCCCCACTCTTCAGCTTCCAGACCACTTCTCCTCTCCCTGCCAGGACCAGGATCAGCCTTTTTCTCTCTACTCTCACCCCTGGACTAAGCCTGCTCTTTCAAGCACACAGTTTAAGATCTAGATTTTGGGGGTTACTGGAGATCAGTGATTTAAATGGAGAGAATTAATTTTTCAACGTCTCATTCTGGGAATCTTCCATTGAGTGGAAGATGATTAGGGCAGTCTGAAATTAGAGTCCATGGCAGAGATTACTCTTCTTGCCCACTCTTAACTAGAAGCAAGAAGGTAAACACAGTATATTATCATTGTTATTATCATTATTATTTTTTGAGGAACAGTATATAATAAGAGAAGGGTCAGTTCTTCAAGTAGATGTAACAATGCTAAATGTGCATGCAACAGAGCTTCAAAAACCATGAAGCAAAAACAAATAAAGCTGAAAGGTGAAACACACAAAGTCACAGAAATGGTATGAGAGGTCAACACTCCCGTCTTGGTAATGCGAAGACCCGAGAGATAGAAAATAAGGATAGGTATTACTATTACTGAAAGCTTAGTATGTGCTTGGCCAAATATTCTCTGAGTATGCTGAACACTTGCATTTTCTCATTTGGTCAACATAGTAGCCTATGAGTTAGGTGATGTTACCAACCTTAGTATACAGATATGATAGCTAAAGCTTCTATAGGCTAAATTGATTACAAAGACCCAAGTGAGTGGCAAAACTAACTTAACTCCAGAGTCTGAACTCTCTCCTCTCCTCTTTTTTCTTTAACCATATTCTACTCCTTCCAAGGTTAGAAATAGAGCTGAAATTATGAGTCCCAGCTCCTCTGGAATTCCACATGGGCCTCACCTGTGCAGCACCGTGAGTGAGATGCTTTCTGGGTTGTTGGGGCATTCTCCCACAACCACCTTGGAGTCACCAGTCTCAGCATCCACTTCAATGCTGACACTAGTTTGGAGGTCCACATTGAGGTCCAGGTCAATAATCTCACCCAACAGAGGCCTACAGGGAATAAGATTCACAGTGAACAGAGGTGGAGACGTCTCTTCACATTGCCCACATGAGTCTCTCTCTCTAAATGGCCATTGCATGGGATGTCTATGGATAAAGTCAGTAATTTGTACATTTTTTATGGAACCTACATTCTTACATTAGGTATTACTTCTCCTGGCCACATGAGTTTGGCTCGTATGAAATTTCTATACATTATCACGCCAATAAATAAAATAAAAATAATAGTTTACATTTCTTGAGCACAAACCCTGTGTTAGTATTTCACAAAACTATTTGACCTGGATTAAACCTTTTAATCTTGACAGCAGTATCATGAGGGGAAAACACTATCATTATCTCTACTTTCAGCGTGAGGAAATACTTGGTATAGAGAGGTTAAGTAACTATTCCAAGATCTAATATGATAGTTCAAGGATAAAATCATCATACACTTAATTTATAAAGACTCTTCTACACATCTGCATTTTCCTTTCTCTTTCTATTTATAAAGTAATTAAAATACTTAGAAATTACAGTTTCCATATAATTTTCTCATGCCCTTCATTACAACCTGTACACTACTATATGGCCCATACCAGTCACTTCTGCTTAAAGAGAATCTTGAGAGACAAAATGATGCTGGAGGAAACTTTGCCAAAGGGTTAAAAATGTTCATGTCTTCTCAAATTTTCAACTTTTATCAATAGATGAAATTTTATGATTTTGGAAATATATTTCATGGAGGATTTTTTTTTTTAAGATTTCGTTCTGGGCAGTGTTTCTTAGAACAATTTAAAGGTTAGGATTTAGGAGTTGCAAAGGCCTCCTTATTTTACTGATTGGGAGACCAAGGCAGCAGGGAGCAAAAGTGCCTGATTCCAAATTGGAGACCTATTGGCCAAACCTCACTGCCTCTCCCAACCCTCAGATTCCTAGGCTACTCACAGGCCCACAGTGACGTCAGCAGTGATGGGGATCTTCAGGTCAGCGCTGTTGTCAGAAGTTGCTTCGAATGTGATACCCGGGACTTGGACATTCCTGATTCTCACCCTGTGTAAAAACCACAGTTCGCCCTTGTCATCTTGCTTACCACCTTTGCTGGGCTCTTCTCTGCCAGTGTTGTACTGAGTTTTGAGCCTCATGGACCTTGCCTGCTTTGGTCTTCATGAGAGCCCTGCTCAGGGGTTGGATTCTTTCCACTGGATGTCATGGCAGACTGAGGATCAGATGGCTGTGATTTCCCTCACAACTCAAAAAGTGAATATGAGGCAGAACCAGCATGTTTATTTTAAATTGATACGTAGTTGCTTTACAATGTTGTGTTAGTTTCAGGTGGACAGCAGAGTGATTCAGATATAGATATGTATAATTATAGAGGTAATTTTATTCCAGATTCTTTTCCCTTATAGGTTATTACAAAATGCTGAGTATGGTTCCCTGTGCTATATAGTAGGTCCTTGCTGGTTGTTTACTGTATGTATAGTAGTGTGGATATGTTAATGCCTGGAGTAGGAAATGGCAGCCCATTCCAGTATTCTTGCCTGCACAGTCCCATGGACAGAGGAGCCTGGAGGGCTATGGATCATGCTACTAAGTCACTTCAGTCATGTCCGACTCTGTGTGACCCCATAGACGGTAGCCCACCAAGCTCCCCCATCCCTGGGATTCCCCAGGCAAGAATACTGGAGTGGGTTGCCATTTCCTTCTCCTTCTTGATTCAGTATAGTGCCTCATATGTTCCTATCTTAACAGTTTCTTAGTATAATGGATAATTATTAGAATATAATTATAAAGAATGACAGAATTATATATAGATATTTGCAAAGACATTTCAGTGCAAAACTTCATTCACATATAAATCCAAATTTATTTGTTACCTGAATCTATACTTTGTCAAATACAGACATTTTAATTTTTGCTAATTCTTAACTTTAACCAAAGGGGTTGAAATTTTAAAAGTTCATTCATATCTACTAATATATTTAGAAAATATTTTAGTTCACTTTATAAGATCAGTAGATCCCAGTTAATCAACCAATGTCAAAGTACATTAAATATTTTATGATAAGATCTCTTTCTCCCAAGTAGAATACAGATATCAAGTGTTTCACTTTTATACAGTATTTCAATGTTGTTTTGTCTACCACTATTCTTAAAAAAGACCGTCTTCCTTCCACTCTCTACTGCAATATAGTGTTATTTGTTTTTAAGAAAGTGGGTGTGCTCATTTGGGGATGATATGTTTCAGAAGACATATTTGCCAAGCCACTGACAAGTACTTAGACCCATAATACCATAATGTACAATCTAGTAGATTTAGGTATTTTAAAAAATATTATCCCACTTCCCTAATAAATGAAATTAACCATCACCATAGGGTCATAAAAAGTTGGACATGACTGAAGCAATTTAGCATATGTTAATGCCAAACTCCTAATTTCTCCCCCACATTGCTCTCCCTTCTGGTAACCATGAATTTGTTTTTATGTTCATGAGTCTGTTTTATATATGACCTTTTGTATCATATTTTAGATTCCATATATAAGTGGTATCATATGGTATTTGTTTCTCCTCTGTCTGACTCACTTCATTTAGTATGATAACCTCTATGTCCATCTTTTTGTTGTTGCAGACAGCCTTATTTCATTCTTTTTATGCAGAGACAGATTTTGAACCAAGAACTGCCTGACTCCAAGACTTTATGTGTGGAGCCATCTATGTGGTGTGAATTCTAGTTTTCTCTCTCTTGAGGCCATTCAGACTTTTATACTCAGCTATAATCAGAGAAGAAATGTCTTATTCCTTAGAAAAGGAACTTTAGGCATCAGCAAATAGATAGAGGTGAGAGAGACGAGAACCTTCATCCTGACTCTGAAATCACAGAATGGGAGGGTCCAGGTCCAGGAGATGCTCACAAGCCCTGCAGCCCTGACTAATTTCCCCAGGCTCTGGCAGAGCTGGCCTCAGACCGCTTCTGCTCTGCAAGAACACACAAGGTTTATTCATCTTTCTTTCTTTTATATTAAACTTACCTCCCCAAAGATACGTATTCTCTTTTCTAGAAACAAAAATCCCCAACATGAAGCATCAACTCACCCTGTAAGCCTGTTCACTACTTGAAAAATTCTAGAAATGAGTTGTTTCAACAAATCCTCAATTTGCTGGGTCTCCTCCACAACCTCGTCCAAACACCTGGTTTCCAATTCAATCTTCAAATTCTGAAAGATAACTGCAAAGACAATCTCCATTTAGTGTAGTACACAACTTAAGAAGCAGCTCTTAGGCAACAGGTACTAAATGAGACTGCTTGCCTATGTTATTTCATCTTATAACACCTCCATAAAATAGATATTACTATTATGTGCACTTTCAGATGAGGAAATAAAGGATCAAAAGATTAAGAAATGAACCAAAGTCACACAGCTAGGAGACCTTGTTCCTAGTGTCATGCTAATATCATGCTAATATATGCTCATCATTTCAACAAAGCAATCAATCCACTGAGCAGGCAATAGATATTGATTGCACATCAGCTTCTAGTAGTAAAGATTAGGGAGATGCTCATACAAACAGAATAAACTGAGAATAAAATAAGAAATGGAAAATGTAGAATCAAAGAAAAAATATGGCTCCAAATTATTAAAGTGGCAAGTAGGAGTACTGGATAGCAGGCCTAGAAAGCAGTGATTCGTTCAGGAGCAGGAGGACAGAGAGTCCTAACAGAGGGTCTTTCAGAGAAAAGAGGGATTTGATAGAGGAAGTGGCATGGCAGATGTAGAATGGCACAGTTGAAAAGAGTTCAGAATATACGTGTAGAAAAGAATTCAAATGAGAAACAGGAAGGCAACAACCAGCTCAAAAAAATACACAAGAGGCTACAGGAGGAGATATNGGGATTTGATAGAGGAAGTGGCATGGCAGATGTAGAATGGCACAGTTGAAAAGAGTTCAGAATATACGTGTAGAAAAGAATTCAAATGAGAAACAGGAAGGCAACAACCAGCTCAAAAAAATACACAAGAGGCTACAGGAGGAGATATGTAATCAGAGTACTCCAACTTGGCTCTGCAATGGACAATATCTACCTAATTATAATGATGGAAACAGAGACGGAAACTCCGTCTGGTCCTACAGATAATCCAGACACTTCTGCTTCTGTGCTCAGTTTTACCAGCACTGAAACTGGAAAGTGGGTCCCTCCTATATCTTTGACATTTGCCCAAGCCCTGGCAAGGTTTGAAAGGAAGTCATATACAGAAAATAATTTCTCCTATAAAGCATGTTTGTCAGAGTGCTGGGAATGTGTCCAGAAATCGAAAAGAAGGCCAAGTTCTTTCAAGAAATCAGAATTACAAGGAAATGTGATTAACTAGAAAGGTAGGTAATTTTAAATCTACCTAGGCAAGGTAGGAATCCTTTTCCAATTAGTTAATACAAAGTACTAAGTAAATTGAATGGCCTAGTGAAAGAATATGCTACAAATATAAATAAAATATTTAAGTAATTCACCATAATTATGAAAATATGAAAAAAATGAATGAATTCTTTCAGAATTAGAGAAAAGTTATATGACATGAATTATAACTTTTCATCTGTGAGACTGGCAAAAATTTAGTGTTCAAACCAGTGCTGTCAGGGAAGTAGTAAAAAAGGTAATCTCATAGGCTACTGGAGAAAATGTTAGCATAGGGTATTATTATTTGTCAATATCTGCTGTAATTTGAAATTTTGAAATGTCACTTTTAGGAATTTCTCCTACAAACATATTAGAAAAGTTTACCATGATAGAAGGTGGCATCACCGACTCAATGGACATGAGTTTATGTAAACTCCAGGAGTTGGTGATGGACAGGGAGGCCTGGCATGCTGCAGTTCATGGGGTCGCAAAGAGTCAGATAAGACTGAGCGACTGAACTGAACTGAAGATGTAAAGTGATATTCAGTTAATCTTTGCTTGTTTCTAGAAAAATAATAAACAATGACCCAGGAACCAATTAGTCATCCCTCTTAGTAAACAACCCCAAAAGAGAGCCCCTGCTGCAGCCTTTGGTAATACAGGCATAGTATTTAACAGGAAGCTCCTAGGTGCCACTGACCATCCCTGTTGTTAACTCACTTTCAAGTGTACTGTCAAAGGTGCCAAGTCCTCTCTCAACACCAGATTTCAGCTTCCCCAGAGCATTATTGACACGAAGGTCAATTAGAGATGCCGAGGTCCCAGCAAGCAGGCCGCACAAGAGAACAAGTTTCCAGAGTTGAAACATCTTGTCCTGACACCTGGACAGTCATGGGAGGAACAAGAGTGAGAATTATCCACAGGGAAACAGGATCTTGGATGAGCACCTGCGACTCTTACACTCAATAGTGCTTACAGATGGGTAGCCCAGGTCAGAAAGTTAGAGCAACTTGCCCAGAGATAAACAACTAGTGAATGAAAGAGCTACCATTTGAAAAATGATGCCTAACTCCGGGTCAGAGCTCTTTACCACATGCTGGCTTCTCTGCCTGGAATATTTCTCTCTTCTTTTCATTTTTACCTGAGTCACTTCCTATTGGCTCTGCAAATTCAGTAAGATATCATGTCCTCTAGGAAGATCACTCTAGACTCTCCCCGGAGTCTAGGTTAGGGGGCCCCACTCCACCATCTTGCTGCCTTCATTGTATGACCACAGTCCTGGGTACCAGTTAGGGAAGACTTGGCTGCCTTTCCCATCAGGTTGTGCTCCCCCTTTAGAGGAGGGATTGTGATGTATCTCACTATTGAATTCATAGCTGCTTCTCACTCAGTACAACAAAATAAAGTTTGCTGAATAAAAGTATGAACACATACTCGGGCACCACATCATGAGCCAGCTTTTCATGTCAGTTTGGCACTTCTCCTAGTTGAATCCATTTCTCAATTTATGCTAGTCAAGATAATTGAGTTAGACCGATCCCTCTGCCTCCAGCCCCCAAAGCCTTCTGAAGGCCTTAAGTGGGATGACATTAGGTAGAAAGCCCACCATTCGCAGGTTTGGAGGAAAATACTTACGAGTCTTTGCTCGCCTACACAGCCTCCTGAATTCCGCTGGGTGCTGAGGCTCTTATATCTCCTGGATGGCAGTGGGGTGGGAGGCTGCCCCCGGAAACAAACCCTGTGTCCAGAGCCATCCAAGGGGACTCCAATGAAAATAACCCCTGTCCAGAGTGAATACAGAGAGACTTCCGAAGCAAAGGTCACTCAAGATGATTGAATTGGAATAAGTGGATATGGAGAGGACTTTGTGCCAAGACTAAGAGCAGGTTCTCATGCTGCCAAGACAGTGGCCATTGCAAGTGGGGGCTGGGATGAAGACCGAGAGTGGATGAAGTGGAGACTGTTCTGGTAGAAGGACCCATAGTGATCATCCAGCTTAATTCCATCAGGATTTGGAAACGCAGGCTCAGAGGGAAATTACTGATACGAAGTCTATCAGTATTTGGAAACAAGCTTGAGGTCCCCAGTAAGACAGGGACAAAGATGGGGCTAGAACTGTAGCCCACAGAGTCAGGNGCTCACCAGTTTGAGACTTCTCCTAATATAATTGATTTCTTAATTTGCTATATTGACAATATTAGCTAATTCATGTGGCCCTATCCCTCTGCCTCTTGGCCCCAGAGCCTTCTGAAGACCTCCATGTGGGGTGACATTAAAGGGGAAGCCCAGCATTCACAGGTTTGGAGGAAAATACTTACAAAATCCTTGCTCGCCTGCAGAGCCTTCTGAATTCCGCTGGGTGCTGATGGCCCTTATATCTTCCAGATGGCGATGGGCAGGGAGGCTGCCCCTGAAAACAAGCCATGTGTCCAGAGCCATCCAAGGAGACTCCAGTGAAAATAACCCCTGGCCAGAGTGAATGCAGAGAGACTTCCGAAGCAAAGGTCACCCAGGATGATTGAATTGGAATGGGTGGATATGGAGAGGACTTTGTGCCAAGACTAAGAGCAGGTTCTCGTGCTGCCAAGACAGCGGCCATTGCAAGTGGGGGCTGGGATGAAGACCGAGAGTGGATGGAGTGGAGAATGTTCTGGTAGAAGGACTCATGGTGATCATCCAGCTTAATTCCATCAGGATTTGGAAATGCAGGCTCAGAGGGAAATTATGATACTATTCGATCAGTATTCGGAAATCAGCTTGAGGTCTTCCAGAAAGACAGGGACAGATATGGGGCTAGAATTTGTGGCCCACAGAGTCAGGGTCAGTGACCAGTGAGGTCATTTTTTCCAAACCTTCTCTTATGTCTGAGTGCCCGCCATAAAATCCCTCACAGTAGAGCCGGCCTTCGGGCAAATGTTTTCAATTGTTCAGGACCACCCTCTTCCCTGTCCACCTACATCATTTAGCCAGTAGATTTACTCCTGTGAGTGAGCAAAATCCGCCTCTATAGGCACCCTCATGTACGCAGGATTCCTATGCACACCTGCCGCTAACCCCTCTACTCTCAGTGCAGCGGCCAGAGGTTGAGGCTCTCAGCTGCACAACAGCAGCCCCATCAAGGCCTTGTGGCCCTGTTCACGGCCGCCCCAAACTCCTCTACCTCTCCCTCCATGGCCCTACTGAATTCCTTCTGTTCCAGAAAGATGTCAGCCCTTTTGCTGCCTTTGACCTCCACACAGATTGCTCCCTTTTCCCAGACTCACGTGCCAAGCTGTCCCTGGCTCTCGACATCACCTCGCAACCTCTGTGACGGCTCTGTGAGGTGGTCCCTCCCCGTCCTCCCCGAGCTCAGCTTCTCGCTGGCTTCTGTCACAGCAGATCAGTATCATCTGACTTTCCCCTCTTCTCTGCCCTCAGCAAGCTGTTACCACCCTTTCCTCTAGGGCTTTCCTTTCATGTGGCTCCCAAGACCCTGACCTGGCTCTAGAATGCTCCAAGCATCTCTGTGGCACCTGATAAGGCCGTCCACTCTCTGATAGGTTGGTGAGGGTCCCATCCTTAGAGATGCTTGGGAATTTGACCAGGTGACTGCTAATACCCTGTGTGACTTGATGTGACTGTGAGCCATGATTCAAAATTTCCTTGGTCTCTCATTCGAAGATCACTGTGGCACATTTGTATGACTCTTGCTCCCAGCTTTTTTTCCTCCCTGAGTCTGGCTAGCGGTGGGGATATGGTTCCCTCAGGCTTCCTGCCTCTTTCCTTTCTCACCGGCCTGTCTTCCCAAGACCCACATCCACCTGCCATGGCCTCCTGGAGTCACACTGACTGGTGCTGGGTAGTGTCTCATCACGGACCACACCCAGGACAAAGCCAGCTTCTTTTTTGTCCTCTGGGGGCAGCAGTGAGTGGCATTCATCAGCCATGNGCCATGGCCTCCTGGAGTCACACTGACTGGTGCTGGGTAGTGTCTCATCACGGACCACACCCAGGACAAAGCCAGCTTCTTTTTTGTCCTCTGGGGGCAGCAGTGAGTGGCATTCATCAGCCATGATGATCAGCTCCCAGTAGGGGCAGGTGAGTGCCAGGGCCTGGGCTTGGCACTGCAGGTCCTCTTTCCCAGCTGGTGCTCAGGACAGCTCTGTGAGGAGGTTCAGAAAGCCCCACTTTCTGGTTGAGGAAACAGAGGTTTAGGGAAAGAAGGTGACTGGCCCAGTTCTCACAAGGACAGGGACCCATGTTTGGGTCCCCAGGGAAGGACATTTCACTCAGATCACCTTGAGGCCAGCTGGTGGGGCAAGAGAGTCCTTGGACTTGAATACCCTGTTTATTCTTTGACCTCTGCTGTTTGAGTTGGTTGTAACGCCTGGTGCACTGGGCCCCTGTCCACCCGGAACACCCGGTCTGGGAAGTGCAGATGCATGCCCACTTGGCATTAGGTTGGGAGCACCCACTAGTCACCCAGGGTCGTCTCCTCCATTTGCCCACTGGATCTAAGTAGAAACCTGGAACCCTGTCCTGGACATGATAGCAGCCAGGAAATGCNATGATTCAAAATTTCCTTGGTCTCTCATTCGAAGATCACTGTGGCACATTTGTATGACTCTTGCTCCCAGCTTTTCTTCCTCCCTGAGTCTGGCTGCCCCGTGGGGATATGGGTCCTGCAGGCTTCCTGCCTCTTTCATTTCTCACCGGCTTGTCCTCCCAAGACCCACGTCCACCTGGCCATGGCCTCCTGGAGTCACACTGACTGGTGCTGGGTAGTGTTTCATCAAGGACCACACCCAGGACAAAGCCAGTTTTTTTTTTTTTGTCCTCTGGGGGCAGCAGTGAGTGGCATTCATCATCCATGATGCCCAGCTACTAGTAGGAGCAGGTGAGTGCCAGGGCCTGGGCTTAGCACTGCAGGTCCACTTTCCCAGCTGATGCTCAGGACAGCTCTGTGAGGACGTTCAGAGAGCCCCACTTTCTGGTTGAGGAAACAGAGGTTTAGGGAAAGGAGGTGACTGGCCCAGTTCTCACAAGGACAGGGCCCCATGTTTGGGTCCCCAGGGAAGGACATTTCACTCAGATCACCTTGAGGCCAGCTGGTGGGGCAAGAGAGTCCTTGGACTTGAATACCCTGTTTATTCTTTGACCTCTGCTGTTTGAATTGGTTGTAACGCCTGGTGCACTGGGCCCCTGTCCACCCGGAATACCCGGTCTGGGAAGTGCAGATGCATGCCCACTTGGCATTAGGTTGGGAGCGCCCACTAGTCACCCAGGGTCGTCTCCTCCATTTGCCCACTGGATCTAAGTAGAAACCTGGAACCCTGTCCTGGACATGATAGCAGCCAGGAAATGCAGGGGTAGGTCCAGAGGTTTCAGGAGTTAGCCTTCCTCACCCTGACTCTCTTCCACCATCAAAGCACAGGGCAGGTGCCCAAGACTAAGCCTGGGTCATGGAGAACCCTGTCCACCAGAGCCTTGGGCCCGTCAGCAGATCACCCTCCCAGACTGTCTGTGCCCAGTTCTGCAAATATCTGAGGCCCCTCTTCCCCTGGTTGTGGGCACAGAGCTGAGGGCTGTGCAGAAACCTTGGGCAGAGAATTGTCCCTACTCAGGACACAGCCCAGGGGACTGAGTGTGATATAGTGAGCTCAGACCTGGTGTTGGCCCCAGGCTTCTGCTGATAACACAGGTAGTCCACCTATGTTTGGATCCTGGTGGCAAATGGAAATTAAAATGGTACTGAGGTGCTGGTGATGATGCCCCGGCTCTAGTGCTGGGCCAGCTGAGTTTGAATCCTNAATTGTCCCTACTCAGGACACAGCCCAGGGGACTGAGTGTGATATAGTGAGCTCAGACCTGGTGCTGGCCCCAGGCTTCTGCTGGTAACACAGGTAGTCCACCTGTGTTTGGATCCTGGTGGCAAATGGAAATTAAAATGGTACTGAGGTGCTGGTGATGATACCCCGGCTCTAGTGCTGGGCCAGCTGAGTTTGAATCCTCTCCTCCTGTTGCTGGCTGTGCAGCCTGCACAAGGAGCTTCATCTCCCTGAGGCTCAGGACCCCTGTGTATGAAATGGGACTAAAGATGGGATTCTGCTCCAGGTGTGTGGTAGGATGTGGTGGGATAATGTGTATGAAGGGCTGAGCATGAAGTAGGTCCCTGATACGCAGTGACACCAATGATGAAATGATGACGTCACTTGTTTCTATCATCAGGCCATTTGACTCCCCTCTACCTAGGTCCCATCTATATGTGGTCCCACCCCAGAGGGCTATGGAGAAGACTAGGTGAGAAGATAAAGCACTCAGCATGCTTAATGCTTAAGCAATGGCTACTGCATTTCTTACTTTTGTGTGCAGTAAAGACTGAATGAGATAAAATGGGCTCAGGCATCCAGGATACCAGCGTCCACAAATTCCGGCTCCCTTGGGTGAAGGTGTATAGACAGCCCGTGACGGGTGTGCTTCCTCGTATGCTCCCTCGGAAGCCTGTTTCCCTTCTAGGGCTGAGCTAGTGAAGACAGTACCATGGTCTCAAATATGATCTGATTGGATATAGGGATTCGATGGAGCTTTCTGGTAAGAAGCTGTCTCAGGCAGCTCTTGATCTTGGAGGGTTCAGGAGCTGATTAGTGATGTCTGCCACAAGTTCAGGAGGGGAGAGTGGAGGCACTGCGTGTGTGCCACTGTGGGACCAGGTCATATCCAAGAGCCCTGTAGCCCGCGATGGGCACACCAACACCACACGTTCATGGACAGTGGGACTCTGGGACCTGCCTGGTGCTGGCAGAAGGAGATGAAGACCCTTATCTAGACTCTAGTCTTGGCCAGTAAATAACCTGCTTTGTGACCCTGAGTAACATGTTCATTTTCTCCCAAGGTCTCTGTTGCCTCTAACTACAAAACGAACAGAGGTTTCCTGCTAGATGGTTGACTCCGCAGGGCTCTGAGAGGTGGTCAGCAGCATTTAAGGGATACTTGCTACACTCCCATCTGCTGCCCCCCCCACTCTTGCTTTGAGCATGAATCCCATCAGCTCCTTGGGCACAGTGATAACTGCCCCCTCCCTGAAGCCATAAGGGCCAAAACCACAGGCTTCATGCCCAAGCCCTGACACAGAGCGGATTTTCAACAAATAGGTTTTGGAGCTTGCATAAGCATTTTTAATGCTGATTAATTAAAATGTACCCATCCAGTCATCCATGTGTTTTGCTTGTAACAGTACAATAAGCTTGCTCTTAGGTCATCCTTGGGTGCTCATCCCAGAACTTTTCCTTGTAGGTGGTGTGACAGCAGGGAAATGTCATAACCTCTCTGAGCCCTGTTTTTTTCCTTTCAACCATGAAAATGAGCACTAGAATATCCTCTACCTTAGGAAGAGCTGCTGGGGGCACTAAATGAGGAAATGTCAGTAGAGAGCCCACCCCAGCCCTGGCTGAGCAAGGTGCTCCATGAATAATAGAGGTCATCATAATTACTATTACTGCAATACATAGTAGTGAGTGGTGACCTAAGGCAGCATTCAGGGGCCCTGGAAAATAGGGAGGGAGACAAGGGCAGTGTGTGCAGTTCTTGAAAGTATGATGAGGCTGTAAACAAATCGGAATGCTGCCACTTACTAGCTTTATGATATTCCCCTCTTTGAGACTCAGTTTACTCCCCTGTAAATAGGGCAAATGGGTGTACCTACATCACTGAACTGATCTGAAGGGTACACAGTTAACATGTATAAATCTGGACATGTGGTCCCTAAAGATTAGCTTTCTTCCTCGTCCACTGGAGAGGGAGCCCCACTAGACAGGGATCTCGTCTGTTTTGTTCCCTGACTTGTCTCCTGTTCATAACAATGCCTTGTGATCGTAGCTGATGAACACACGCTCCCTGACATGTNGAAAGTATGATGAGGCTGTAAACAAACCGGAATGCTGCCACTTACTAGCTTTATGATCTTCCCCTCTTTGAGACTCAGTTTACTCACCTGTAAATAGGGCAAATGGGTGTACCTACATCACTGAACTGATCTGAAGGTCACACAGTTAACATGTATAAATCTGGACATGTGGTCCCTAAAGATTAGCTTTCTTCCTCGTCCACTGGAGAGGGAGCCCCACTAGACAGGGATCT
>SJYB01007118.1:0-37605 GCA_006408585.1 Antidorcas marsupialis
CCTGATCTTAGGGGGAATGCTTTCAGTTTTTCACCACTGAGAATAATGTTTGTTGTAGGCTTATCATATATGGCCTTTACTATGCTGAGATAGGTTCCTTCTATGCCCATTTGTTGAGGAGTTTTTATCATAAGTGGCTGCTGAATTTTGTCAGAGTTTGTCTGCATCTATTGAGATGATCATATAGTTTTTAGCTTTTAATTTGTTAATATGGTGCATCACATTGATTGATTTGCATATTTTGAAGAATCCTTGCATCCCTAGATTAATCCAACTTGATCATTGTATGAGCTTTTTGATGTATTGCTGAATTCTGTTTGCTAAAATTTTGCTGAGGAGTTTCAGTGATACTGGCCTGTAGTTTTCTTTTTTTGTGTTGTCTTTGTCTGGTGTTGATATCAAGATGATGGTGGCCTCCTAGAATGAATTTGGAAGTGTTCTTTCCTCTACAGTTTTTTGAAAGTGTTTTAGAAGGACAAGCCATAGCCCTTCTCTGAATGTTTGATAGAATTTTCCTGTGAAGCCATCCAGTCCTGGGCTTTTGTTTTTTGGGGGGGAGAATTTTGATCACAGCTTCAATTTCAGTGCTTGTCGTTGGGTTGTTCATAGTTTCTATTTCTTCCTGGTTAAGTCTTGGAAGGTTGAACTTTTCTAAGAATCTGTCCATTTCTTCCAGGTTATCCATTTTATTGCCATATAGTTGTTCATAATAGTCTCTTGTAATCTTTTGTATTTCTGCATTGTCTGTTGTAACCTCTCCTTTTTCATTTTGAGTTTTGTTGATTTGATTCTTCTCTCTTTTTTTCTCGATGAGTCTGACTAAAGGTTTGTCAGCTTTGTTTATCTCTCAAAGAATCAGCTTTTATTTTTGTTAATCTTTACTACTGCTTGTTTCATTTCTTTTTCATTTATTTCTCCTCAGATCACTATGATTTCTCTCCTTCTAATTTTTTAAAAAATTCTTCTTTATCCAGTTGTTTTAGGTGTAAAGTTAGGTTGTCTATTTGATGTCTTTCTTGTTTCTTGAGGTAGGATTGTATTGCTATCAACTTCCCTTTTAGAACTGCTTTTATTGCTTCCCATAGGTTTTGAGTTGTTGTGATTTAATTGTCTGTTGTTTTTAGAAATTTTTTTATTTCCCTTTTGATTTCTTCAGTAAGCTGTTGGATATTTAGAAACATATTGTTTAATCTCCATGTGCTTGTCTTTCTTACAGTTTTTTCTTGTAACTGATATCTAGTCTCATAGTGTTGTGGTTGCAGAAGATGATTGATATGATTTCAGTGTTCTTAGATTTACTGAGGTTTGATTTGTGAGCCAAGATGTGATCTATCCTGGAGAATGTTCCATGTGCACTTGAGAAGGTGTATTCTTCTGCATTTGGATGGAATGTCCTGAAGATATCAATGAGATCCATCTCATCTAAAGTATCACTTATGACTTGTGTTTCCTTATTAATTTTCTGTTTTGATGATCTGTCCATTGGTACAAGTTGGGCGTTAAAGTCTCCTACTATTATTGTGTTACCGTCAATTTCTCCTTTTATGTCTGTTAGTGTTTGTCTTATGTATTGAGGTGCTCCTATGTTGAGTTCAGGGATATTTACAATTGTGCTGTCTTCCTCTTGGATTGATCTCTTGATCATTATGCAATCCTTCCTTATCTCTTGTAATATTCTTTATTACAAGGTCTATTTTGTCTGATATGAGGATTGCTACTCCAGCTTTTGCTTCCCATTTGCATGAAGTACATTTTTTCATCTTCTCACTTTCAGTCTTTATATGTCTTTAGGACTGAAGTGGGGTTCTTGTAGACAGCATATATATGGGTCTTGTTTTTGTAATATTCAGCTAGTCTGTGTCTTTTGGTTGGAGCATTTAATCCATTTACATTTAAAGTAATTATTGATATATATGTTCCTATTGCCATTTTCTTAATTGTTTGGGGTTGATTTTGTAGATCGTTTTTCTTCACTTGTATTTCTTGACTATATAAATCCCTTTAACATTGGTTGTAAAGCTGGTTTGGTGGTACTGAATTCTCTTAACTTTTGCTTGTCTGAAAAGCTTTTCATTTCTCCATCAATTTTGAATGAGATCCTTTCTGGGTACATTGATCTTGGTTGTAGATTTTTCCCTTTCAATACTTTAAATATATCCTGCCATTCCCTCTGGCCTGCAGAGTTTCTGCTGAAAGATCAGCTATTAAGCATATGGGGTTTCCCTTGTATGTCACTTGTTGCTTTCCCCTTGTTGCTTTTAATATTCTTTCTTTGTGTTATAGTATTTGTTAGTTTCATTAGTATGTGTCTTGGCATGTTTCTCCTTGGGTTTATGCTGTATGGGACTCTGCACCTCTGGAACTTGACTGACTATTTCTTATTCCATGTTGGGGATATTTTCAACTGTAAGCTCTTCAAAAAACTTTCTTATACCCTTTCTTTTTCTCTCTCTCTTCTGGGACCCCTATAATTTGAATGCCGATGCTATATATTGTCCCAGAGGTCTCTGAAACTATCCTCAGTTTTTTTCATTATTTTTTACTTTATTCTGCTCTTCAGAAGTTGTTTCCATAATTTTATCTTCCAGCTCACTGATTCGTGCTTCTGCTTCAGATACTCTGCAGTTCCTTCTGGCATGACTGTGTTGTTTGTCTCTCTGTGTTTATTCTTTAATTCTTCTAGCTCTTTGCTAATTGATTCTTGCATTTTATTCATTCTGTTTTCAAGGTTTTGGATCATCTTAACTATCATTATTCTGAATTATTTTTCAGGTAGTTTGCCTATTTCCTCATTTATTTGGACTTCTGTGTTTCCAGTTTGTTCCTTCATTTGTGTAGTGTTTCTCTGTCTTTTCATTATTTTATTTTATTTTATTTTTATGTATTGTGTTTGAGGTCTCTTTTTCCCAGGCCTCAAGATTGAATTCTTTCTTCCTTTTGGTTTCTGCCCCTCTTAAGGCTGGTCCAGTTGTTTTTGTAAACTTGTATAGGGTGAGATTTGTGTTGAGTTTTGTTCATTTGTTTGTTTTTCCTCTGATGGGCAAGGCTGAGTGAGGTAGTAATCCTGTCTGCTGATGGTTTGTATTTTTTGTTTGTTTGTTGTCTGGATGAGTCATCCTGCAGTGTGCTACTGGTGGTTGGTTGGTGATCTTGTATTTAAGTAATTACTATTTGATACTCCCTAGGTTAGTTCTCTGGTAGTCTAGGGTCTTAGAGTCAGTGCTCCCACTCCAATGGCTCAGGGCTTGAGCTCTGAAAAGTTCCACTCTGTGGTTTAAATTCTGTTCTTGGACCTTCTCAGGAGTCTTTCCATCTCTTAGCTCTAGCTTCTCTTCGTGTTGTTTCCACTTATGGTAGGTCCTCCAGTTAGGTAGACAGAAGGCTGTAACAGGCCTAGACCCATGTTCCATCCTCGCAACAAATCCAGCTATTTTATCAGTCTTATCTTAGTTTGAACTTTTTGCATTTAGGAATGTCCAGTAATATTAGAAGTCCCACTTCCCCTAGCTTTGCAGAACTCCTTGTACATCCAAGCCCTTAGTGTGTTTCTGCAATTGCTGATCTTCTTTCATTTTAACCCTGCAATACCAGTGGTTAGATCACTGAATTCAGGCTCTCTCAGAGGTAAAAGGGATTAATTACAGCATGCTGCTCCAGCCATGGCACTGACTCTTTTTCTACATTGCTGCCTTCCCAGGTTTTCTGCCTAAAATTTTTTATTTAATGGAGAGCCTGGGAAAATTTTTGAGAAAGTCTTCCAGAACACAACAAGAAAAAGAGATGCAAAATAAAGTAAAATATTGTGCTAAGAGACATAAAGGTATAGTGCATGAGATTCAAAGTCCATCTAATAAAATATCCCCAAAATGAGTATAAAATTTGCAAATGAGGAAATAAACAAGAAATAAAGAAACTTCATCTTGATACATGCAGGACAAGCATTCAATAAAAATCCAACAATACTTAATGATTTTAAAATTATTAATGAAAACATTTTTAACACAATAAAGGATATCTATCCAAAAATTCTGTTTATAATCTTTGTGACCCCATGGACAGTAGCCTACACCAGGCTCCTCTATCCATGGGATTTTCTAGGCAAGAGTATGGAGTGGGTTGCCGCTTCCTTCCCCAGGGAATCTTCCTGACCCAGGGATTAAACCCAGGTCTTCCTCATTGTAGACAGACGCTTTACCATCTGAGCCACCAGGGAAGCCCCCAGTAAAGGATATCTATCCAAAAATTCTGTTTATAATAGCCAGGACATGGAAACAACCTAGATGTCCATCAGAAGATGAATGGCTAAGAAAGCTGTGGTACATACACACAATGGAGTACTACTCAGCCATTAAAAAGAATACATTTGAATCAGTTCTAATGAGATGGATGAAACTGGAGCCGATTATACAGAGTGAAGTAAGCCAGAAAGAAAAACACCAATAGAGTATATTAACACATATATATGGAATTTAGAAAGATGGTAATGATAACCCTGTATGTGAGACAGCAAAAGAGACACAGATGTATAGAATGGACTTTTGGACTCTGAGGGAAAGGGTGGGATGATTTGGGAGAATGGCATTGAAACATGTATACTATCATGTAAGAAACGAATCGCCAGTCTATGTTCAATACGGGATACAGGATGCTTGGGGCTGGTGCACTGGGATGATCCAGAGAGATGATATGGGGAGGGAGTTAGGAGGGGGGTTCAAGATTGGGAACTCATGTACACCCATGGCAGATTCATGTCAATGTATGGCAAAACCAATACAGTATTGTAAAGTAAAATAAAGTAAAAAGAAAAATTAAAAAAAAAAGAAAAATAAACATCTCTTTACTCTTCTTTACTCCTTAGACCAGAATAAGTTTAAAAAATATTTTTCTTTGTTTTGTAAAGTAACCCTGATGGGCTTTTGGTAATGCCAAATAAACCTGATGATAAATTTTTAGAAGAAACAAAGCAGATCAAACATAGGAGTATAATTGTATGCATGAGAATTTGAAGAATTTTGGATGAGAGGATCTAAGACTGAACAAAAAAAGAATAAGAATAAAGAGGAGAGACACCAGGGACAATGTGAGATGGTAAAGTATATTTAAAATATTGGGGTGGTGGAAAGGACATTTATCAACAAAGAAGTCATATTTATCTAATAATTCTATCACCAAAAATACTGAAATGACAATTTTATATTGTGTTCCATGGGAGCTGTGTTTCACAGGACATCCTTTCTAATCATGAACAAGAGAGCCATGGTTGAAATTGGCTGTAAAGGTAGTGAGAGTAAATTACTAAAAATATGTTTACATTATTTCAGATCTCAGAAACTGTGTCTATGATAGGAACAGGTTAATTTTTTTTCTTAATTTCCAGTTCTGTTTAAAGAAACTGTAGTTTTCAAATTCAGTCAGTTGCTAGGGAAACTGGAAAGGGGGCTATTAAACTGTAAATGGAAAGCTATATGATTGCAAAATACAAGTGGAGATGTAAGCAGCTAGACATAACTTTTTAGAATCAATAAAATGCGTAATAGCCTAAAGAAATGATGAAAGCTCCTATAGAATCAAGATACACTAGCTTATAATGTTATGTAAATTTCATACACACAATAATTTATTTTTACTTCTGTCTGACTGAGAAGCTTCTCCGTCTCCTCCATCACTTTTCCGTGCTTCTTTGATGTTACTGTCAACATCACTCGCACAGCAGCCTTCACATGTTCCCTGATCCTGTCCTTGCTCTTTAGAATCATGCCGATAGTTGAATGATTCATGTTATAAGAATGAGCTCTACTCTCAATTATTTTCACTTTTGTTTCCATTGTTATTGTTTGACACTTAGCAGTACCAGCTACATCAACACAGCTTTTATGTTTGCTCCAGACATCCTGGGCTGGAAATAAAGATACTGTACTACAGTATATCATAATGTACCATAAAGGACACAAAAGCACAACTATTTGTACAGGGCACACACTCGTGACGATGTACACCAGACACATGAACAAACTTACATAACTGGGCATGTGAATGCACGTTTGTATCTCTGAAAGTTGGCAACGTGATGGTTATTGTATGTAGAGGACTACTGTATATGTACACACACATCATATCTTTACTCACTCATCCTTCAGTGGGCACATGGGTTGTTTCCTTATCTTGCTTATTGTAAGTAATGCCATCATGAATGTAGAGGCACATACATCATTTTGCATTAGTGTTTTTGTATTCTTCAGATAAACCCTAGTAATAGAGTAGCTGCATCATTTGGTTGTTCTATTCTTAATTTTTTGAGGAACACCTATACTGTTTTCCATAGTGGCTGTGCCAATTTACATTCCTACCAACAGTGTAAAGGGTTCACCCTTTTCTCCACATCCTTTATAATACTGGATATTTGTTGTCTTTCTGATAATAGCCATCTAAGAGGTGTGAAGGAACATCTCTTTGTGCTTTTGACTATGTCAGTGGTGCTGAACATTTTTTCATGAGCTTGCTGGCAATCTGCCTTTTCTGGAAAAGCATCTATCCTGATTGTCTGCCCATTTTTTTGATTAGGTTGTTTGTGGAGTTCTTTATGTGTTTTGGGTATTAATGTCTTATAAGATATGGTTTGCAGATATCTCCTTCTATTGATTACATTGTTTTTTCATAATATTGATGGTTTCCTTTGCTGTGCAAGAGCTTTTTAGTTTGCTGTATATTAAAATTGATATTCTGATGGAGATTCTATGGCACCTTTACCATAAACTATCAGTATTTTTTGTGGGCATCCATCTTCTTATTGGCCTCTTAGGAAGGGTGATTAACTTAGAAGAAAAGCCAGCATCTTCTTGGATTAACAGTACTACTGGAGGAAAGATCATTGAATTAGAACCATGCTACAAACCAGGCCCAGATGTGAAATTAGTAAAGTTAGTAATCCTCTCTTGTCTTCAATTACAACATCTGGATAATAATGAATACAGGACAAACAACTGCCAAAGTTCTTTCTAGCTATAATAATCTATGATTGACAGATGAACATCAACCTAAAAAGTAAAGAAGGTGGTATCCTTAATAAGAAGGAAATTGTGGGTAAGATAAACTGTCAGAATTTAGAGACAAAGTTCAATTTATGTAGCACAGTAGCCAAAATATATCTGTAAGTAAAAATTTAAGAATGAGTTATTTAGGAAAAGCTTATCGATCAGTTAAGCTGTCTGCCAAATATAATACTTTTCATTTTGTGTCATAAATTGAAACACCAAGTTTACTATATTTAGCCATTTAAAAAGATTTTTTAAATGAACAAGATAATTTATAAACATTTCTAAAATATTGTCATAAGTTCTATCTTTTGGGGTGATAGAAAACTCTTACTACCTCCTTCTGTACAAAATCAAAAACACAAGGGAAATTTTCAGAGTCTTCAAACCACATACCTATGGTGTTCCCTAGTCTACAGAATAGCTATTAGACAAAATTAAAAGTTCACCAGATCCAGAGATCTTCATTCCACTTTTCCCTGTAGTAAGTTCTATGCTGGAGTGATGTTGAAGTACTTACTGCTTCCCAAATAAACAATGTTGGTTTTTTTTTTTTTCTTTTAATTCCCTCATGGTTTTGCACATACAATTGCTCTGTCCTACAATTTCTTTCCTTGTATTTCTACCCAAACTGTACATATTCTTCAAAGTTTAGTTGTTATCACATACCAAATAAAATCTTCCTTGATGCTATTAAAAATCACTCACTAATCAACTGAAATCATTAAACCAATTCATCTCACAATTATTTCTGACCATTTAGTATGTGCCAGGTAACTTCTATGTGTTCTTTCAGACCTGCTATGTGCTTTTTTCACCATATTTTATTTTCCTGTCTATATACACATTCAGTTCAGCTCAGTCACTCAGTTATGTCCAACTCTTTGCAACCCCATGACTACAGCACACCAGGTCTCCCTGTCCATCACCAACTCCCAGAGCCTGCTCAAACTCATGACCATAGAGTCAGTGATAAAATCCAACCATCTCATCCTCTGTCATCCCCTTCTCCTCCCAACTTCAATCTTTCCCAGCATCAGGGTCTTCTCCATGAGTCAGTTCTTCGCATCAGGTGGCCAAAGTACTGGAGTTTCAGCTTCAGCATCAGTCCTTCCAATGAATATTCAGGACGGATTTCCTTTAGCATTGATTGGTTGAATCCCCTTGCAGTCCAAGGGACTCTTAAGAGTCTTCTCCAATATCACAGTTTAAAGGCATCAATTCTTCAGTACTCAGCTTTCTTTATTTATAGTCCAACTCTCACATCCATACATGACTACTGGAAAAATCATAATTTGACTAGATGGACCTTTGTTGGCAAAGTAATGTCTCTGCTTTTTAATGTGCTGTCTAGGTTGGTCATAGCTTTTCTTTCAAGGATTAAGTGTCTTTTAATTTCATGGCAGCAGTCACCATCTTCAGTGATTTTGGAACCCAAGAAAATAAAGTCTCTGTTTCCATTGTTTTCCCATCTATTTGCATGAAGTGATGGGACTGGATGCCATGATCATAGTTTTTTGAATGTTGAGTTTTAAGCTAGCTTTTTCACTCTCCTCTTTCACTTTAATCAAGAGACTCTTGAGTTTTCTCTTCAGTTTCTGCCATAAGGGTGGTATCATCTGCATATCTGAGGCTATTAATATTTCTCCCAGCAGTCTTGATTCCAGCTTGTGCTTCATCCAGCACCCATATACCCATTAGTTCACTCAAAATATATGATTCATATTATTTGCACATACGTGACAAATAACATACTCTACTGTACTTACAAATTTATGTGACTGTTTTCCCCATCAAACTCTAAATGTGTTGAGTTTAGATTCTGTCTTACACATTTTTATTGAATAAGCAAATAAACAATAAACCTATATGTGAAATAATTTTTTTTTAACCACATCCTGTGGCATGCAGAATTTCCCCGACCAGAGATCAAATGTGAGGCCTCTGCAATGGAAGCTCAGAGTCTTAACCACTGGACCACCGGGGAAGTCCACAGGAAATAATTTTAAATATTATTATTCTGTAACAGCCACAATGATCAGCAATATTTGCTCCACTAAAAACCTTATCCTATGAGATTTCTAACTTCAGATGAAGCATGAAACTTTCTCTTTTAAAATATTTTTAAAAATCAATGGGAGATAAGGTGTAATAAGTCATTTTCAAAACACACGTGTGTGTTTGTTAGTCACTCAGTTGTGTCCGACTCTTTGCGACCCTATGAACTGTAGCCCACCAGGCTCCTGTGGATATGAGATAAGTCATTTTCAAAACATATATATGGGGTTAAATGTCTATGACATGGATACAGACTTTTAAGATATAGTGAAAAGACACAATACCTAAGATGGAATAGAGAATAAAATCATAAAGTAAAAATGAAGGAGGAAGATAAAGGGAAAGGTCATTTTAGGTAACGGGGGTAATGATCAGATGTAGGGAGTAATCCGATATACTCTGAAAAGGTGCAGTTGGAGTATGTGGCAGCAAAAGCAAACATGGCAAACAATGGGTTAGAGAGGGTGGCAGGGCTGGACGGTGCAGACCTCTAAATGCCGTGATAGATAATCTGAACTTTGGCAATGGGGGAGCCTCTGGAAATTGAGCAGCGGAATTAAATTTTAGAAAGATCACTCTGGCAGCAATAAAGAAGATGAATTGCAAGGGTGGTGGATGGAATGCAGGAAGACCAAATTCGAAACAACAATGGCCAGAGGTGAGGAAGGTCTGAAAGCAGCAGGAGTGTAAAAGCAGAATAATGAACATATAGGAATGAATTAGACACTAGGGTTAAGGTTTTCTAAAAAAGTTTCTACAATGACTTTCATTTTTCAAGACTGAAAGTTCCAAAGGCAGGTGGAGCTTTTGATGTTAATAACTTTGCTTTACTGTAGCTGAATTTGAGGTCCCCGAGAAAAATGAATTTAAAAATCGCATGTGGGTGAAGATCTGAAACAGAATTGTGGGTTGAAAACACAGATGTGGGAAAACATAATAAGATGCTTCATAAGAGCAACTTTATCTTATTTTCCCTGTATTCTTAATTTAAAATCTAAAGCCTAGAACTTTCAACAAATGTTAAGCTGCTTTCATTAATGTTGACCTAATACCATCACCAACCTCCAAGTTCTCTTGATTAGCTAGGCAATAGATGCAAATCTCCTGTTACAAAGTAGGAGCTCAAGAAATGGCTATAATCATAAATAACTTGGACAGCTGAGTTTTTCCCTATTATCTCAACTTATGAAATATCAATATAATAAATGGCCATCATCACAATATACACTGAAGTATATAGGGGAATAATACTAATAAATAAAGAAGAGCTAAATTATTTTAAATTTAAATTTAAATCTGAACAAGGAAATGGCAACCCACTTCAGTGTTCTTGCCTGGAAAATCCCATGGATAGAGGAGCCTGATAGTCCATGGGGTCGCAAAAGAGTTGGACATGAATTAGTGAGTAAACAACAAATTATTTTCAGGCCTTATATCAATTTCAAGCCTTATATCAATCCTTATATGTAATTTCCCTGGTGGCTCAGACAGTAAAGCATCTGCCTACAATGCGTGAGACCCAGGTTCAATACCTGGGTTGGGAAAATCTCCTGGAGAAGGAAATGGCAACCCACTCCAGTATTCTTGCTTGGAAAATCCCACGGATGGAAGAGCCTGATGGGCTATAGTCCATGGCGTCGCAAAGAGTCGGACACGACCGAGTAACTTCACTTTCTTTTCTTTATATCAATCATTTAAAAGCTTACAATTTAGGGGACTTCCCTGGTGGTCCAGTGGCTAAGAATCTACCTGCCAGTGCAGGAGACACAGGCTTGATCCCTGGTGGAGGAAGATTCCACATACTAGGGGCCAACTAAGCCCATGTGCCGCAATTAGCGAGCCTGCATGCCTTACTGCCTGTCCTCCGCAACAAGAGAAGCCACCACAATAAGTCCATGCAGTGCAACAACAGAAAGCCTGCGTGCAGCAATGAAGATCCAGCACAGCCAAAGATAAAACAGTAATAAGAAAAAGTAAACAAACTTTAAAAAGCTGACAATTTTGTGGGGTGGTCAGAAATGGAATTGATACCAATTCACGTTTAGTTGATGGACAGAAATTTGTATTCCTTCAATTAATCTGTGTTTACTTTGTGATCTTTTAAACTCGTTTGTTTTTCTCTGGGCTTTTCTGTCAGTTATTTCCTATTAAATTCCTTGTAACAACCCATTTTAGCTTGGCTCGAAGGACAGTAAAGTGGATTGAAAGTGAAAGTGAAGTTGCTCAGTTGTGTCCGACTCTTTGCAACCCCATGGACTGTAGCCTATCAGGCTCCTCCATCCATTGGATTTTCCAGGCAAGAGTGCTGGAGTGGATTGCCATTTCCTTCTCCAGGGTAAAGTGGATTACAAGGCATCAATCAGGATACTACCTGATCATTTGCAAATCAGGCAGAAGGACATCCGTGGAAATCAAAGGAAGTTGGGAGAGTAAGTTGGGTAGAATGGAGAATCCCAGGAGCAAGCTGACATTTAAGGCTGCTTCATCTTAGCACCCAATTTCATTGCCAAAAACCTGCTTGTTCTCTTATTCTTGTGGAGGCATTAGAGGGTTGAGTCCTGCGATCAAACCAATAGCACTATTTACTTGCTGCTAAGTCTCTTCAGTCGTGTCCGACCCTGTGCGACTCCAGAGATGGCAGCCCACCAGGCTCTGCCATCCCTGGGATTCTCCAGGCAAGAACACTGGAGTGGGTTGCCATTTCCTTCTCCAGTGCAGGAAAGTGAAAAGTGAAAGAAGTCGCTCAGTCATGTCCAACTCTTTGCAACCCCATGGACTGCCATGGATTCTCCAGGCAAGAGTACTCGAGTGGGGTGCCATTGCCTTCTCCACACTATTTACTTAGTGGGAGCTTAATAAATCTCACAGATATTTATGTACTAGAAATAGTCTATCTCATGCTTAGATATGTCTGCATGTATGTATCTTACCTGGGCACAATCAGTCATGGGATATTGAGACAATTGTTTCATTATTCTAATTTGAGCTAGTTATGGGCCAGAATTACCATAATTGGTGCCACGTCTCNGAAAAGTGAAAGAAGTCGCTCAGTCATGTCCAACTCTTTGCAACCCCATGGACTGCCATGGATTCTCCAGGCAAGAGTACTCGAGTGGGGTGCCATTGCCTTCTCCACACTATTTACTTAGTGGGAGCTTAATAAATCTCACAGATATTTATGTACTAGAAATAGTCTATCTCATGCTTAGATATGTCTGCATGTATGTATCTTACCTGGGCACAATCAGTCATGGGATATTGAGACAATTGTTTCATTATTCTAATTTGAGCTAGTTATGGGCCAGAATTACCATAATTGGTGCCACGTCTCAAAGAATAAAAGAAATGAAGAAATGTGGAGGTCAGGGAAACTTCTTTTTATGACTTGCCATTAACATATTGTATTCAAAAAAAGCAAAACATGCCTATGTCAGAACTTCTATAATTTCTGGTACTGAGCAGATGAGAGTGACATTGAATGGGGAATTTTTAGATATCAGACTGATAAAGCTCCACTCACATCTCCGTTGTAAGAAGGAAATTTGAAAGTCAAGAATTTCTATCAACAATTCAATCACTATTTAGCTGGTAACTAATATTTAGCCTGTCCTACCTGATATATTCTGATACTTTAGAAAAGGTAAGAAACTTCTAAGACATGGTTTTGATCATAAACTACTGCCATCTAATAGTATTGTCTTGAAAAACAGTTTTTTAGTGGGCTCATAGGGAATCATACCACCTTGCATGAGAACTAAAACAATTTCTCATAAACTTAAGAATATATGTGCTCAGTCACATCTGACTCTTTGTGACCATGCCATGGACAGCAGCCCACCAGGCTCTTCTGTCCATGGAATTTTCCAGGCAAGAATACTGGAGTGGGGTGCCACTTCCTACTTCAGGGGATTGTCTTGACCCATGGATTGAACCCCAGTCTCTTGCATCTCCTGCTTTGGCAGGCAGATTCTTTACCACTAGTGCCACCTGGGAAACCTCTAAGAATTTATGGATGAATTTTTTAAAATCCTTAAAAACTTCAAAGTGTCAATCATGGTATGGAGATAAAAATTAGCATATATTTCTGAGTAAGGCATAGACTCTCTATTTTATTATATAGTCATTGTCTAATATTTCAGGACCAGAGTTTAGACAAAACTATGAGGAGGGTCAACCATGTTCACTCACTTTAGAATAGAGATGCATTCAGGCAGTGAGGCCAAAAAGAAGGAATCGAATTCACCAGGAACAGGTAGAGAAAGGACAGAGAAGGAAGAATAACTAACCTTGGAATTTTCACTGTGTCTGGAGCATGTCCATTTTTATGTGTTCGTATCTGTACTAGCCTCCTTTAGGGAATAAGCATCTCCCTTAGATTGATGTAATAACCTCCCAAATGGCTTTTCTGCCTCTCATATTACTCAATCTTTCTCTTTTCTATATTCAGTCTATTCTTTGCACTGAAATTAAAACCACCTTTCTAATAAAGCTATTTTATCCCTTTCTGTAAAACTTCTGTTGATACTTTTTTCCCCTCATTTTAAGTCAAAATTGTTTACCATGGCTTAAAATTCCTGGGCAGATCTGGAATAGTGTGGTGTGTCTGGGGCATCAGGTTGGGGCCAGATCAAAGACTTTTAGATGAATGATATTTTGAGAGGAATATTCTGCTAGAACTTTAGAAGATGAATCAAGGTGAAGACCCTCTGAGCTGAAATTAGCAGTGAAAAATGGATTTCAATGAGATGTTAAGAACCTGAAGCAAAGGGAAGCAGTAGGAATAGATGTGAGAAGCATCAGGGAGGTAAACTCAGTCAGACTTGAAAACAAAACATACGGATATTCTGGGAGATTCAAGCCTGAACATTGAAGAGGATGATGGTGCTATGAAGAGAGAGTATTAAGGCGAGGAGTCACATTCTGTCACTGTAGGGTCATTGTGCCTTGTCTATTTACACAAATAAATGGGCCAAAAATTACATTCTTATCCTCATGGACCTGCTGTCTGCAGGGGCTACATGAAGAGTCCACATTCTTTCTCTATAAGTCCCTAGCCCCATTGGTAAGACAGCTAGGACCACTGTGGATGTAAAGCCCCAGAGAACTCAGATAGGGCCTGATTACCACCTGCAGTGTGCACAACCTGAGAAATCACTTCAGTTATGTGGCTCTAGTGATGAAAACAATGACCAAAGGCCAAACTGCCATAAGTAGAATTTATAAAAATTTCAGATCAGAATAAGCAAGAGCATTTTAATACTCAGAGCTGAAGCATGTAGAAAGAGGGTAGAATCCCCTCACCCCGTTAGAGGAATATGAGAAGGAAAAGAACAGGGAACCCCAACTGCAGAATATCACGAGAGGTAGCAGCAGGTTGGAGCTGAAGGGGCCTTTACTTCACAAAAGAAAGCAGCATCCCAGAGAAGAAGTGACTTGGCCAGGGTTATACAGCCGCTGACTATAGCAAATCCAATGAGATGCACAACCCCATGCACTCCATTTGACATTAACAGTGGGTGCTCAAGTTCAAGGAGTAGTGTTGTGATTCCCACAGAGAACACAGAGGGGAGGCTCGAGTGGGACAGTGCAGCTGGAAAAGAAGGGGAAGTAACTTGACCATGAACATAGATAGTCTATTAAGATGGAATATGTCATGTGTGTGCTTAGTCACTCAGCCATGTCGACTCTTTGCAACCATAGCCCACACCGCTACTCTGCCCATGGGATTTCCCAGGCAAGAATACTGGAGTGGGTTGCCATTTTCTACTCCAAAGATCTTCCTAACCCAGGGATTAAACCCATGTCTCTTGCATCTCCTGAATTGGCAGGTGAGTTCTTTACTGCTGCACCACCTGGGACTCCCTGGAATATATAATAGAGAAAAGTAAATGTTTTTCATGATATTACTATCAAGAAATCTGTGAAGTCATTAGAAATAACTAATTACTGATAATAATAACAATGATAATAATGATAGTATCTATAGCATCATACACTTACTTTGTGCAAGGCACGCTGATATGTTCTTAGCCTGGATATTATTCTATCTTTACAGCAATCTTATCAGTTACATACTATTGTTACTCCTTGTTTTACAAATTAGTAAACAAAGGCTTCTTTAGAATATGAAAATGAAAAGAATGAAAGTAAAGCCACTCAGTCATGTCAGCCTCTTTGCGACCCCATGGACTGCAGCCCACCAGGCTCCTCCGTCCATGGGGTTTTCCAAGCAAGAATACTGGAGTGGATTTCCATTTCCTTCTCCAGGAGATCTTCCGGACCCAGGGATTGAACCCGGGTCTCCCACATTGTAGGCAGACGCTTTACCATCTGAGCCACCAGGGAAGTCCAAAAAAGAGATTATGTGACTTGCTCAAAATAATTTCTCTAGTAAGTGCATGAACTGAGACTTGGAACTCATCGCATGTTTTAGCCACTTTGCGATACTGCCAGTGTGATTACTGTGGTGGGTCTCTCAGCCTGAGAAAAAATATTTCCTACTCTCACATGTCCCTACTACAGAGAAGGGCCCTAGAGAGCCATTTCAAAAGCTTTCTTGGTAAAAAACAAAAACAATTAGCTAGTCTTCAGAATTGTTACTTATTTAAATGAAATGTATTAGTAATTTGAAATGGACTACAATGAATTACTCAGAGAAAATGGGTTCAACTAATTGGTCCAGAAAATCATCTCAAGGATATAATTAAATCTCCTAGTGTACTATTACTGCTAACATAAACACCGTTACTGATCTTCAGGACTGCTTGCATTTCCAGCATAATTAAAAATAAGTGGTGGGAAAGACAAGATCTATGAGCAAACTGTGGTTCAGGGAATCAGCTCTGTGGTTAGCTAATGAAAGCAAAGCAAGGCCATGATTTGAGTTCTTTCCAGCAGTTGGGTTTCCTGCTATATATTTTAGTTCTTATGATTCATCCATTTAAAATATTCATCAGAGTCTAAGGATTTTTTTTTTTATGAGGGTTACCATTTTTTTGAAGACCAAACTTCTGAGTCAAAGGATGTTGTTGGAATCAAAGTTGTTTAATAAACATATTTCAATAAAGAAATTTGATTTTTTTAAAGAAATATTTTCTTCCAAATTTTATGGAATACACAATTTGAAATACGTATATGACATTTGCCATATTCATTAGTGAATTTAAGCAGCTTCATGCTAATGATAAAGAATTGGATCAGAAAATCATATATGGCTTCAATTCAACATTGTCACTTCTATAGAAATGCATGGTGATAAAAAAAAAGAAGTCAGGTAACTAATAGTAAGGAATGCAATTATTTTTTAAGCACCCAGATGTTTTTCATGACTGATTTCCATTGTGCATAAGAGCTCACTAAAGAGAGATCAACTGTGTCAGCCATGGGTCCTCCATTATACATGCCTGATTCTCTGTGTCTCGTGCACATGCTCAGTCATGTCTGACGCTGCACAACCTCATGGACTGTATCTCATCAGGCTTCTCTGTCTACAGGATTCTCCAGGCAAGACTACTGGAGTGAGTTGCCATTTCCTACTCCAGGGGCTCTTCCTGACACAGGGATTGAACCCGAGTCTCCTGTGTCTCTTTCATTGGCCAGCAGATTCTTTGCCACTAGTGCCACCTGGGAAGCATCTGCCTGATTCATAGCTTCACAGCCTAAAAAAATTGAACTTGGTAGATAGAAAACAATATCCTTCAGCTTTTAGTTACAGTCATACAAGTTTCTCCTTTACCACACATTATCTCCTGTGTGGGCCCATGAAACATGGAAAAGATGCAGAATATAACAGGTGCCTGCATCACTTTTCCTGATGACTTAGGTAGAAAGAGAGTATGCCCATACATTCAGGAAAGGGGCATAATTTTATGAGACTCTTAGAATCTTGATTACTTCTTGGTACAGAGTAGGCAAACAAAAATGTTTTCTATTGAATTAATGAATGCCAAATTAATTCCAATGGCATGAACATCATTTCTGCAAAATTTAGGTGTTCAACATGAGAAGAGGGAGGTTTTTATTATCAAGTCAGTTTAAAAAAAATCAAAGATCTAATTCCTGACAAATGCCAAATATAACAAGTGTGTCTTAAGTGATCTAAGCAATCTGGAGGGTCTAACCATTGAATTCTTTTAAGATTTGTTTGAGACCATATCCCAAACACTGTGATCCACCAAACCTAAAACTTAATAAATCAAGAAACACTAATTTCACAATGTTGATAAAAGACTCTCCCTTTTGGTTTTTAAAATAGGTTTTACATGTTCTTGATTCTCCCGCTTGCTACAATGCAGGAGCCTAGTATGGTATAAGACATTTGAACCACATGTCAAGATATCTATATTCCTATCTTGATTTTAAAAGTATAATTTACAGTATATACTTAAACGAATAGTTTCATGAGTTGCTGTTAGTAACATAAACATACAGGCATGCTCTCTTTCTCGCCTTGCCCATGGCCCTACTTATCTTTTAATTTAATTGGTGATAGGACCAAAGTATAGAAAATAATAAACCTAAAATATCATGGTATATGATAAACTACCATGCTGTTCTTTCCTTCTACGCATTTTATAATATGGGGTTGGCCAAAAAGTACATTAGCGTTTTTTCATAACTTTTTATCCTGTGCTTCTCTCACTCATTGAAATCCCATTTCCTTCCTTGCCTGCTCTTTCCTCTCTTACTTAGCCAATCACAAACTCTTATTCAGGCCTTACATACAAGGTCCATATCAATTTCTGATGGGATTTTTTTTCTGCCACTTAAATGCTCTCTTTCCACTAAATTAGTGTCAAGTGGCCTTCAACTCTGATCTCAATCTTATCATTGACTATGACAACATCATTTAATTAACTTTTCTTCCTTCAGTTCTCATCAACTGTCTGAAAAATCATTTGAGGTAGATACTATGTCTTACTATCTTCCATCCACTCATTCCAAAGACTTTTACTGAACATTTATTATGTACAAGGTACTGTATATGAAGCTAGAAATCCTTGACCTTAAATTTAGTATGTTATACAGAATGTAGTTCTATGGAGTGAATGAGTAGGAACCTGTAGCAAATTAAGAACATTTTAAAATGCAGCTCACTTTAAAGAAAAAAACTGAAATGTAAAGTTAGTCATTATTGGGTGACTGTCTAGGTAGGGCAGAGAACAGCACTCTTCATCTCACATCATTAAATCCCTTCTCTGTTCAACAAAAGTGAACTTTTTATCTTTAAATGTCACACCTTTCCTACAGTTTTAGTAACACTGGTACAGAAATAAATGAGAAAGTAAATATGCAAGTTTTAAAAAGCATACAGTGTTGTAAAGTATTAACATGGTCCCATCATTTCATGGCAAATAGATGGGGAAAAAGGGAAACGGTGACAGACTTTATTATTTTGGGCTCCAAAATCACTGCTGATGGTGACTGCAGCCATGAAATTAAAAGACACTTACTCCGTGGAAGAGAAGCTATGACCAACCTAGACAGCATACTAAAAAGCAGAGACATCATTTTGCCAACAAAGGTCCATATAGTCAAAACTACAATTTTCCAGTAGTGGCTCAGATGGTAAAGCATTCACCTACAATGCTGGAGACCTGGGTTCGATCCCTGGGTTGGGAAGATCCCCTGGAGAAGGAAATGGCAACCCATTCCAGTATTCTTGCCTGGAAAATCCCATGGACAGAGGAGCCTGGTAGGCTACAGTCCACAGGGTCACAGTCAGACACGACTGAGCAACTTCACTTTCAACTTCACTTTCATATGTATGGATGTGAGAATTGGACTATAAAGAAAGCTGAGCACTGAAGAACTAATGCTTTTGAATTGTGGTATTGGAGAATACACTTAAGAGTCTCTTGGACAGCAAATAGATAAAAGCCAGTCAATCCTAAAGGAATCAGTCCTGAACATTCATTAGAAGGACTGGTGCTGAAGCTGAAGCTCCAATACTTTGGCTATCTGATGTGAAGAGACGACTCACTGGAAAAGACCCTGATGCTGGGAAAGACTGAGGGCACGAGAAGGGGCAACAGAGGATGAGACAGTTGGATGGCATCATCGATTCAATGGACATGAATTTGGGCAAAATCCAGGAGACAGTCAAGGACAGGGAAACCTGGCGTGCAGCAATCCATGGGGTCTCAAAGAGCTGGACATGACTGAACAACTGAACAACAATTGTTTTATAGATAGGGCTGTTTACAAAAGAGCTGGGATTTAAAATCCTGGCTTTTCAGTCAAAGTTGTGATCCAGTGCTCTTTCTTAATTTTATAAACCATGAAAAACTACAACGTGGAACCTATCAGATTGATTATATTCTTTGCAGCCAAAGATGAAGAAGCTCTATACAGTCAACAAAAACAAGACCAGGAGCTGACTGTGGCTCAGATCATGAACNCACACCAGAATGAGTTCTGCTACCCTTTGTTCTAAAACAAATTAAAATACAAATTAAAATTTTTGAAAAGATAGTTTTGATGCTAATTGTCAATAATAATTATATTTTCCTTTTGAGAAGAATTGATATGATTCATTTTAAGAGTTTTGGATAATAACTATTCACATAAATATAACTCAAATTTAGAGAACTAAATCTCATAGACTGCAAGTTTGTTTATAAGATTTCTTGTTAATGCTGAATCATTTTCTCATCTAAATCAGCACATTGTAATGGTAGTTGTAGATATTCATTTATTCGAGATTATTACTGAGTAATTTTTATGTACTAAGATAATTTCTAGAAATAGCCAGCCTGATAGAACAATGGATATTTGAATGTACAGATGGAAAGTAAAGAACTTACTAAATATTTATGGGAAAAGATGGGACTTTCCAGGTGGCACTAGCGGTAAAAGACCCACTTGCCAATGCAGGAGATAGAAGAGACGTGGGTTCGATCCCTGGTTTGGGAAGATCCTCTGGAGGAGAACGTGGCAACCCACCCCAGTATTCTAGCCTGGGGAATCCCACGGACAGAGGAGCCTGGGGGCTAGGGTCCATAGGGTTGCAAAAAGTAGGACAAGACTTGAAATGGCTTAGCACACATGCATGCAGAGGAGATTAGTAAGGCTTTCCTTATAGCTCAGTTGGTAAAGAATCCGCCTGCAATGTAGTAGACCCTGGTTCAATTCCTGGCTGGGGAAGATTCCCTTCTCCAGGGAAAGGCTACCCACTCCAGTATTCTGGCCTGGAGAAGTCCATGGATTTTATAGTCCATGGGATTGCAAAGAGTCAGACATGACTGGGTTGACTTTCACTTTCACACTTTTCACTTTCACATCAATACCTGACAATCCACATATTGCTTGCCATAAAAATTACAAAAAGATATTTGAGCTTGGACTTATTTTCATTTCTCAGTAACAACAGAAAGAAATAGATGTGAATTCAAAATACAGGGCTTTAAGTTGCCCCTCGTTGTTCCCCACTGAGTGATCGTTCTTTTATGTCTTACTGCAAGACGACATGACTGAAAGAGGCTCCTGAGAGACTGACATCACCAGGAGGGTGATTAGGCTATTCCTGACTTCCCTCCCCCTCACAGGAAAAACTAACAACTATTCAAGAACAGGACACCGCCAAGAGAATTCTAGAACATGGAGGCTGGGCTGAAGCACCTTCTGCACCTCAGAGACCCGGACAGATTGCATGAAGGTAAAAGGAGTGATTGTAAGTTGAGGGCACTGCCCCTCCCCCAAACCAGCACAGCATCCTGTCTCTTCAGCGGGAAAAGAGAATCTGGGGAGACTAACAGCACCATCCGCCATCTTGTGGGTCACTCTGAGGGAGCCCCTGCTCTGACCTTGCATCATGAGGGCTGCAAGGATACCTCAGGCACCCTTGAACAGAGATCATAGCCTGGGGCTTCTGCTACCAGCCTGAGAATCTAGGCAAATACAGGCACTATCTTACAGCCTCACCAGGTAGAGAACCAGGCCAGCAGTCTTATCCACCTGTTAATAGCCAGCGGCACTGCCTCCCTGTCCTCAGACCTCAGTTATCTTACTGAGAATAGAACTGCCCAAGGACATTACCAGCAGATACACCCAGAGACCCAAACTGAGCTGACTGGTGAAGACATGCTCCTGCCAAAGAAAACCTGTAAAGTCTGAAAGAAAAGTCCCATTATACAAATGTGTAAATTCAAACATAAGGAATCAAGGGTCACAAAAAAATCAGGTAACCATCACCAGAGGAACTAATAAAGATCCAGTAGCACAAGGTACATCTATTTCTGCTTTATCGACTATGCCAAGCCTTTGACTGTGTGGANTCAGTTATCTTACTGAGAATAGAACTGCCCAAGGACATTACCAGCAGATACACCCAGAGACCCAAACTGAGCTGACTGGTGAAGACACGCTCCTGCCAAAGAAAACCTGTAAAGTCTGAAAGAAAAGTCCCATTATACAAATGTGTAAATTCAAACATAAGGAATCAAGGGTCACAAAAAAATCAGGTAACCATCACCAGAGGAACTAATAAAGATCCAGTAGCACAGCGTACATCTATTTCTGCTTTATCGACTATGCCAAGCCTTTGACTGTGTGGATCACAATAAACTGGAGAAAATTCTGAAAGAGATGGGAATACCAGACCACCTCACCTGCCTCTTGAGAAACCTCTAAGCAGGTCAGGAAGCAACAGTTAGAACTGGACATGGAACAACAGACTGGTTCCAAATAGGAAAAGGAGTACGTCAAGGCTGTACATTGTCACCCTGCTTATTTAACTTATGGGCAGAATTCAGTTCAGTTCATTTCAGTCTGGGCTGGGTGAAGCACAAGCTGGAATCAAGATTGCCGGGAGAAATAGCAATAACCTCATATATACAGATAACACCACCCTTATGGCAGAATCTGAAGAACTAAAAAATCTCTTGATGAAAGTGAAAGTGGAGAGTGAAAAAGTTAGCTTAAAGCTCAACATTGAGAAAGCTAAGATCATGGCATCTGGTCCCATCACTTCATGGCAAATAGATGGCGAAACAGTAGAAATAGTGACCAACTTTATTTTTGCGGGCTTGAAAATCACTGCAGATGGTGATTGCAGTCCTGAAATTAAAAGACGCTTACTCCTTGGAAGGAAAGTTATGACCAACCTAGACAGCATATTAAAAAGCAGAGACATTACTTTGTCAACAAAGGTCTGTCAAATCAAGACTAGGTTTTNTTAAAAGACGCTTACTCCTTGGAAGGAAAGTTATGACCAACCTAGACAGCATATTAAAAAGCAGAGACATTACTTTGTCAACAAAGGTCTGTCAAATCAAGGCTAGGTTTTTCCAGTGGTCATATATGGATGTGAGAGTTGGACTATAATGAAAGAATTGATGCTTCTGAAGTGTGGTGTTGCAGGAGGCTCTTGAGAGTCCCTTGGACTGCAAGGAGATCCAACCAGTCCATCCTAAAGGAGATCAGTCCTGGGTGTTAATTGAAAGGACTGATGTTGAAGCTGAAACTCCAATATTTTGGCCATCTGATGCAAAGAGCTGATTCATTTGAAAAGACCCCGATGTTGGGAAAGACTGAGGACAGGAGGAGAAAGGGGACGAAACAGAGGATAAGATGGTTAGATGGCATCATCGACTCAATAGACATGAGTTTGGGTGAACTCTGGGAGTTGGTGATGGACAGAGAGGCCTGACATGCAGCTATTCATGGGGTCGCAAAGAGTCAGACAGGACTGAGCAACTAAACTGAAAAAAAATGGACATCTGTGGATGATCAGAAAAAGAATTCAGAATAACTCTCTTCAGGAGGTTTTGTGAACTACAAGAAATTTCAAGCAGACATCTAAAGAAAATTAGGGAAACAATGGGGGACAAAATGAAAAGTTCTACAAGGAAATAGCAACCAGTTAAAAACTGCAGAAATTCCTGAATTAAAACATAGTCACTAAACTGAAGAAGTCATTTCAAAAATAAACTCTGCTATAGTGAAGTCACTCAGTCGTGTCCAACTCTTTGTGACCCCATGGACTGTACCCTACCAGGGTCCTCTGTCCATGAGATTTTCCAGGCAATAGTACTGGAGTGGATTGCCATTTCCTTCTCCAATATGGAAAAAAAGAATCAGAGACCTGAAAGACAGGACAGTCGAAATTACCCAGTGTTGCAAAAAGAAAAATGGATGAAAAAGACTGAAGAGAGAATACAAGAATTAAAGGACACAATGAAAATAAATGGTGTTTGTATTATGGGAATTCTAGGAGAAGACAAATAAAAAGGGGCAGAATGTACATTTAAAGCAATGATGGCTGAAAACATCCCAGAGTGGGGAGGGCAATGTACATCCAGATCCACAAGGTTGAAAAGACCCCAAATAGGTTGAAACTTAAAGGGCCACAAGCAGACATGTTTTATACTTATAATTAAATGTTAATATATTTATGTTAAATATATATGCAAATTATAAATTTATAATTAAGTAAATTGTACCTAAATTTATAATCAAATTATCAAAAGTCAGAGACCAAAAGAAAAAAAAAATTCAAGAACACCAAGAAAAAAGAGAGAAGTTACATACAAGAGAAGCCCCATAAAACTAGAGGTGGATGTCTCTACAGCAACTTTTCAAGTCAGAAGGAAAACAATGACATATTCAAAATATTGAAGGAAAATAACTATTGGGACTTCCCTGGGGGCTTAGTAGTGGCCAACACAGGAGAAACGTGGGTTTGACTCTTGATCTAGGAAAATTCTGTGTGCTATGCTATGCTAAGTTACTTCAGTCGAGTCCGACTCTTTGCGACCCCATGGACTATAGCCCACCAGGCTCCCCTGTCCATGGGATTCTCCAGGCAAGAATACTGCAGTGGGTCGCCATGCCCTTCTCCAAGATCCCGCATGCCACAGAGCAAAAAAAGCCCACGTACCACAATNAAAAAAAAAATTCAAGAACACCAAGAAAAAAGAGAGAAGTTACATACAAGAGAAGCCCCATAAAACTAGAGGTGGATGTCTCTACAGCAACTTTTCAAGTCAGAAGGAAAACAATGACATATTCAAAATATTGAAGGAAAATAACTATTGGGACTTCCCTGGGGGCTTAGTAGTGGCCAACACAGGAGAAACGTGGGTTTGACTCTTGATCTAGGAAAATTCTGTGTGCTATGCTATGCTAAGTTACTTCAGTCGAGTCCGACTCTTTGCGACCCCATGGACTATAGCCCACCAGGCTCCCCTGTCCATGGGATTCTCCAGGCAAGAATACTGCAGTGGGTCGCCATGCCCTTCTCCAAGATCCCGCATGCCACAGAGCAAAAAAAGCCCACGTACCACAATTACTGAGCCTGTGCTCAGAGGCGGGAAGACGCAACTAGTGAGTCCATGCACCCCAGCTTCTGAATCCCTGACACTCTAAAGCCTATGCTCTGCAATGAGAAGCCGCCAAAACAAGAAGCCCATGCCACACACTGCAACCAGAATGTACCCGCCCCATAACTAGAGAAGCTGAAGATCCAGCACAACCAAAAATAAACAAATAAACAAAAAGTTTAAAAAAGAAAAAACCATCAACCAAGAATCCTATAGCCAACAAAGCTCTTCTTCAAAAATGAAGTAGGGATAAAGATTTTCCCAAAGAAATAAACACCAAGGGTGTTCATTACCTCCAGGACTGCCCCTTCCAAAACATGCCAACCAAAGCAGTCCTTTGACCGGAAGTAGAAAACACTAGTCAGCATCAGAAAAGCATAAAAAGTATCATAAATCTCACTGGTAATAGTGACTATATTATGATAGATTCTATAATACAATAATGGCAGTTATGTCACTTACAACTCTAGTCATAAAGTTTAAAAATGAAAAAGAAAGTTTTCCCATATTCATGAATTGGAAACATTAATGTTGTAAAAATATCAATACCACAAAAAGTTATCTACAGATTTAAAGAAATCCATATAAAGATTCCAAGTTCATTTTTTAAAAATTAGAAAAACACTGTTAGAATCGATATGAAACCATAAAAGCACTCTGAATAGCCAAAGAAATCCTGAGAAAAAAGAGCAAACAGGACTTATCACATTTCCTGATTTCAAGCTATGTGGTAAAGTTATAGTCATCAGTACCTTTTGGTATTGGCATAAAAGCAGACATACACCAATGGAACAAAATGGAGAGCCCATAAATAAACCTAAGCATATCCAGTCAACTAATATTTGACAAGGGAGCCAAGAATACTCAATGGAAAAAAGATGAGCTTTTCAAAAAATCATGCTGGAATAACTGAACAAATCAATCTTAAAGGAAATCATCCCTGAATATTCAGTGGAAAACCTGATCCTGAAGCTGAAGCTCCAAGCTTCGGCCACCTGATGCAAACAGCTGATTCATTGGGAAAGACCCTGATGCTGAGAAAGATTCACAGCGAGAGGAGAAAGGCATGGTAGAGGATGGTGGCAGAGATTGGATAGCATCACCAACTCTATGGACATGAATTTGAGCAAACTCCAGGAGATAGCAGAGAAGGCAATGGCAACCCACTCCAGTACTCTTGCTTGGAAAATCCTATGGACAGAGAAGCCTGGTAGGCTACAGTCCATGGGGTTGCAAACAGTCGGACATGACTGAGCGACTTTACTTTCACTTTTCACTTTCATGCATTGGAGAAGGAAATGGCAACCCACTCCAGTGTTCTTGCCTGGAGAATCCCAGGGACGGCGGAGCCCGATGGGCTACCGTTCATGGAGTCACAAGGAGTCGGACATGACTGAAGAGACAGCAGCAGTAGCAGCCAAGAGACAGAGAAGGACAGAGGAGCCCAGCATGCTACAGTCCATGGAGTCACAGAGTCAGGCATGACTTAGCAACTGAACAACAACATGTAAAAGAATAAAACTGGACCCATATCTTACATGACTCACAAAAATTAACTTGAAATGCATTAAAGATGTAAATGTATGAACTGAAACCATGAAACTCCTAGGAAAATATGTAAGAATACAGCTTCTTGGCATGGATCTTGTTAATTTTTTGGTTATGATACTTAAATCAAAGTAACAAAATAAAAAAGAAGCAAATGAAACCACATCAACTAAAAAGCTTCTGCCCAGCAAAAGAAACCATGAATAAAGTGAAAAGGCAACCTAGAGAATGGGGGAAAAAAATATTTTCAAACCATATATCTGATAAAGGATTAATATTTAAAATGTTTAAAGAACTCTTTCCACTCAATAGCAAAAAGGAAATAACCCAATTTTTAAAGTGCAAAGGACCTAAATAGACATTTCTCCAAAGAAGATATTTATAAGGCCAACTGGTACATGAAAAGTTGCCCACCATTACTAATCATTAAGGAAATGCAGATCCAAACCACAGTGAGATATCAGCTCACATATGTTAGAATGGCCATCACCAAACAGGCAAGTGATAACAAATGCTAGTGAGGATGTGGAAGGAACCCTTGTGCACTGCAGGTAGGAATGTAAACTGGTATCACCACTGCAGAAAATGGTGTGGACTATCTTCAGAAAAAATTTTAAAAAAAGAAAGAAAAAATAAAAATAAGACTACTAAATAATCCAATAATTCCACTTTGGGAAATATATCCATAGGAAAAGAAAATGCTAACTCAAAAAGATGTCTGTACCTTGATGTTCAGAGCAGCATTATTTACAGTATCAAAAGCTTGAAACATTAAAGGGTGAATTCATGCAGAAGTTCTGAGATAGGTAGGTAGGTAAGTAGATAGAGATCCAGACCATGGAATATTTCTTAGCCATAGAAATGAGGAAACCCAATCACCTTGAAGGCATAATGAAGTGAAATTAACATTATGAAGGCATAATGTTAAGTGAAATAAGTCAGAGAAAGACAAATACTGTACAACTCACTTATAGGTGGAATCAAAAAAAATAAATTCCAGACACCAAACTCATAGAAAAAGAGGTCAGACTTGTGGTTGCCACAGGCACAGTGTGGAGGGAGGGAGAAATAGAGGAAGTTGGTCAAAACATACAAAACTCCGCTTATAAGATAAATACTAGGAAGGTACTATGGCTAACACTGCCATATATTTGTTACAAGAATAAATCCTACAGATTCTCATTACAAGGTGAATTTTTTCTTTTTTCTTTTGTATTTATTGCATCTATATGAAAAGATGGATGTTAGCTGAATCTATTGTGTTAATTGTCTTACAGTCTATATGAATCAAATAACCATGCTGTACACCTTAAACTTATACAGTGATATAGAACAATTACTTTCCAATAAAACTGGAAAAACAAAGTTGGTCCTCAGTCTAATCATTTATATTGTGTACATTATAAAATGTATAAATTCTTTCAAAAGCAAAGGTGAATATATTCATCAAATATTAACTGCAAAGTCTATAAGACACACAGAGTTTGATCCCTGGGTCTGGAAGATCCCCAAGAGGAGGGCATGGCAACCCACTCTAGTATTCTTGCCTGGAGAATCCCATGGACAGAGGAGCCTGGTGGGCTACAGTCCATAGGGTTGCAAAAAGTCAGACATAACTAAAGCGACTTAGCATACTACACACATATTAATTTCTAACACAAAATAGCCATATTTCTCTGATCCCTCATGTTTTTTTTTTCTTTTCTTATTTGTTAGTTGGTTGTTTTTCTTACTATGAATATGGTTCTTTCCTTCAAGAGTTTGTAATACACAATGGATAAAAAAGAAAAAAACAGGTTTACAGTGTACAGCTAAAGCATCTCCTATAGTTGACTCTGCTGTTTTAAAAGCAAATAAATAAGTTTTTTTTTTTTAAGAAAGCGTCTGTTCCAGCAGTTTTTCATCATGTGTCCCAACTACAAAACACAAGGCAACATGGAGGACAGGAAATGCTCTAAAACTGGAACAAAATAAGTTTTGTCCTGGTTATAATTGCAAGTCCTTTTCGCTTGCATAATTTACTTTTTTTTCTCAATTAAACAGCACAAAATCAATATTTCTTCCTCTTTTCTCTGGAGTACGCCAGTTTCTAGAGCTACTACAGATATTTTTGAAGGCAAAAAGCAGAACAAAAAAATCACTGGGGCAATTTTGTGTAGAAAACAAAACATTTCAGTGATTTGATGGTGTTAATATGTAAGTCTCACCATGAGACTTTTCATACTCATGAGCTTATTTTTTAGGGAGTCAGGAAAAAAAAAANTGGAGTACGCCAGTTTCTAGAGCTACTACAGATATTTTTGAAGGCAAAAAGCAGAACAAAAAAATCACTGGGGCAATTTTGTGTAGAAAACAAAACATTTCAGTGATTTGATGGTGTTAATATGTAAGTCTCACCATGAGACTTTTCATACTCATGAGCTTATTTTTTAGGGAGTCAGGAAAAAAAAAACACACACACACAAACAATTATCTGAAGAAAGAGAAAATTGCATACTGTAACTCCCAGGAAGGAAAAGCACCAGGTTTAAAATACGTTCACAGAAGTGGGGCATGCCTATTCTGAGGTGTTCAAAAAGGAGTTACCTCTGAAAGAGATACAGCCAGTCCCTATAAATGGACAAGTTCTGTCCGGACAATGCATTTGTAAGTTCAGTTTGTTCAAGTCCAGCAAGTTTAGCCTAGGTACCCAACTAATACAATCGACTCTTATAGTACTGTACTATAATAGGCTTATAATACTATACACACAAACAGATAAAAGGCAAGCACACACACTGGGATAACCCTGAGAGATGGGATGGGGAGGGAGGTGGGGGCAGGGGATTCAAGATGGGAGACACATGTGCACCCATGGCTGATTCATATCAATGTGTGGCAAAAACCGCTACAATATTGTAAAGTAATTACCCTCCAATTAAAATTAATTAATTATTTTTTTAAAAAAGCAAACACACAAATAAAGAAAGCATTTTTAATATTACAGTGCAGTACATTGAAAAATACAGTAGTACAGTACAACAGCTGGCACTTCTTAGCGGTACCAGGCTATATCACCGCTACTTTCACGCTTCCTTCCATACATTCTGGGCTTGAAATAAAGACACTAGCATACTGCATTCTGTACAGTGCTCTACAGTAAAGTACACAAAAGCACAACCACTGTACAGGATGCACGCAGTGACAATGTACGCCAGACATGAGCTAACTTACCTGATTGGACATGCAAACACGTGTTCACATCTTTGAAAGTTCTCAACTTGAAGGCTCATATGTAGGAGACTTGCTCATTAGTAGTAGATAGATGGGAGAGCAGAAAAATAAGGCCTGTTGTTTTTTATGCTATCACCAACAGAGATGCTATGAATACGTTGTACACGTTTCCCTGTATATGTCATAGCATTGCTGCAGGTGATGAACCGAGGGATTTAATTTCAGGGTTTAAGGCTAGATTCACTAGATTTTGCCAAATTATTTTCCAAATGGTGTATTCCAATTTAGCTTGGAGACAGAAAAATACACAGAAAGATAATGATGGTCTGTTACTTATTCAGTGACTAGCAAACGTGTGACTCAGCCATTGTTAGATGAGGGTTTAACTTATCAAACAAAACAAAACATGACATGGTTGTTATCTATGATTCATTTATATTTTCTGACTTGCCCCTGCATTTGACATACTTGCTGTAGAAAAGGAGAGAATGCTAGCAGAAGGATATTACTTGAATTCATGAGACTGAAGGATAAACTATTGGCATTGTAGATTCCAGTACTATTTCTTAAGTAATAAACTGGTTTTTATTTTTGAAAGACATACTGGCTTTATGAGATAATCATTTCAGCCTTGTTCCAGCTAATTTCCTGCTTTTTCAAAATTTTGTTCCAGACATTTCACTTTCCATCCTATTATTCTATTTACTGACATTCAAGAAAACTAAGCATTTCATGTTAGAACAGGAAGAAATTAAAAAATTGTTTAATTCCTACACTTCAGGAAAAGCAGCTATAGCATAAAAGTTAAGAGTTTAGATTCTAAGCTAGACCACCTGGGTTCCATTTTTCCCTAAAACCCGTATGATTTAGAAAGTTACTTAACTCTCCATGTCTCAGGGTTCTCAAATTGCAATGACAATATTATGACTTCATGTAGCTGTGATTTCAGTGTTTATGCATATGACACTCTGAATGGTGCCTGGGACATAAGAAATGTTCAACAAAGTGCCACTTTGTTATTAAAATTTACTTGCATAGAGGAAATACATGAAATTCCAAATCACTGTCAATTTTCCCTCTTCATGTAGCCAGCCCCTTGAGCATAGACTAAGGACCAGACTCTTTTCTTGCTTATTTAATATTCTTTCCAGATGTTTGATTTGTATTTTCTCATCTACCAAATTTCCCTGGTGGTTCAAACAGTAAAGAATCTGTTTGCAATGCAGGAGATCTAAGTTTGATCCCTGAGCTGGGAAAATCCCCTGGAGAAGGGACTGGTTACCCACTCCAGTATTCTTGCCTGGAGCATCCCATTGATAGAAAGTAACACTTTCTATCAGTGACTAACACTTTCTATCAGTGACTAACACTTTTTGAAAGTAAAAGTCAGTGTGTCTGACTCTTTGAAACCCCATGGCCTGTAGCCCAGGCTCCTCTATCAATGGGATGCTCATATATATATATATATATATATATATAATGTATATCTTGTGCTACAATATTTCATTCATTTATGAGTCATTTATTGATCTTCATCTATGCACTGGAAAGAAAAGAGAAATGGCAGTATATAAAAAATGATAAACTATACTAGTGATGCTTTATAATATAATGGATGAACCGATGCTATAGTTACTTTTATATGTGTTCCCTTCCCTTCTGAAGAATAAAACCTTCCAGAATGGAGTCAGGCATGAGTACTGCACCCTAGACACAGAGCAAGTGAATTTTCAAAACTTGCCAGTGGGGTTGGAGACAATGTATCTGGAAAACAATGTTAAAAGAGAGAGAGAGAGAAATAGAGAAAAAAGTTTCAAAATACTTTAAGATTCCCAACTTATCCAACTTCGAATGGATTGGATACAAGTCAGGAGATGAACAGGCACCCTGGGCAGCCCTAGTGATAAAGAACCCACCTGCCAATGCAGGAGGCATAAGAGAGATGGGTCAAACCCTTGGTGAGAAAGATCCCCTGGAGGAGGGCATGGCAACCCACTCCAGTATTCTTGCCTGGAGAACACAATGGACAGAGGAGCCTGGCGGGCTACAGTTCATAGGGTCACAAAGAGTCAGAAATGACTGAGTGACTTAGCACACATGCAGGAGATGAAAGGATATACATAATTTGAACCGTTGTGACCATCTATGAACAAATTAAGAGAAAGTTTGGCAATGTACAATGTACATGAATACTTGCCCAGATTCTGCAGGCTGTAAGAATGGCTACGAATCTATCACATTATTACATCATAGGAAGGGACATATATTTTCAGTAAGATTATTATACTTCAACAATAATTATTTTCTGTTTCTAAAAGTTTAAAATCCTATCCATGAGGGTGCGTTTAAGAGTATGTATAAATTGCTAATCTGAGGGACATAGCAGAATTTCAAAGGCTTGATTGCAAAGTGCATGACTGGTGAGAGAAGAGGGTTGCTCACAAAGACTACAATTTGGATTAGTCTGAAGTGTTGAAACAAAATTTTTTATATCCCTATTACTTAAATGGCATAGACATAAGAGTAGTTAAAACTAAGAGGCAACAACATTAATCTTCTACCAGCTTTAATGTAGCAAGACACTTTCTGTTCCATAAAGAAATTTTCATTTGAGATTATTTTTAAGAGGATTTTTATTAAGAAAGTAAGATAAAAAGCAAAAACTCCATTACCACCTCATTATAAAAGGTCTTGCTGTTTTACAAACACAGTTGTATTTCAGGAGAAGTCACGTGTCCCAAGTGTATTCACAGATGGCAAACTCTGGCTAACCTTATGGCAAACAGTCATGGTACACATGTTGTGAAAGATGACAATCTTGAGCTTTTTAGAAGAGTATTGTGTGCTCATGGAGCTTGGAATTCAGAGAGAAATGTACCTAGGATTTAATACCGGCTCTTCTACTATCTGCTATCTTTGGCTTCCCCTTTAGCTCAGCCGGTAAAAAATCTGCCTGCATTGCAGGAGACCCGGGTTCGATTCCAGGGCTGGGAAGATCCCCTGGAGAAGGAAATGGCAACCCATNCATGGAGCTTGGAATTCAGAGAGAAATGTACCTAGGATTTAATACCGGCTCTTCTACTATCTGCTATCTTTGGCTTCCCCTTTAGCTCAGCTGGTAAAAAATCTGCCTGCATTGCAGGAGACCCGGGTTCGATTCCAGGGCTGGGAAGATCCCCTGGAGAAGGAAATGGCAACCCATTCCACTATTCTTGCCTGGAGAATCCTATGGACAGAGGAACCTGGAGGGCTATAGTCCATGAGGTAGCAAGAATCGGACACGACTTAGCAACTAAACCACCACCATCACCTTTGACAATTAAATTGTTTTGGTTTTTTTTGTTCACAAAGATGAGAAAAAGAGTAGCCATTTCCCAACAATGTTTCAAGGATTAAATGTCTGTAAAGCCCCTTACAAAAATCTTGCATCCTCGACAAGAAATAGATGTTAAGTATTAGCAGTAGTATATTATTACCTTTTTATAACAATAATATAATTCTACCACGTTCAAATCATGTACAGTACTTAGAGAATACATGTGTTTAAGCAGAGCAATTTTTTACCTGCTATTCAAATATGATACTTTAAAGATGAAATCTACATCCATTTCTCCTGTGAAACCTAAGAAACATACCAGTGGATGTTCCTGCTTTTGGGCAGCAAAGCATTTAGGATCTTAGCTCCCCAATCAGGGACTGGACCTGCACACCCTACATTGGAAGGCAAATTCCTAAACACTGGACCACCAGGGAAGTTTCCCTAACAAAATTTTAATGTCTCATTTTGTCTTTAACATGTTATAGTTTTACCATTTTGTGTGTCGGTATGAATTTTTTCATTTATTTTGCTCCACATTCAAAGCCCATTTCTGCTCAAGAAAATCAAGTCATTTTCCCCATCCTCCCCCCTAAAAAAATTAGAGTTTCATCTCTTGAGTGCAGTGTCTGCTAAAGTTTCTACATTTTTTTCCTTCTGAAATTCCCAATGGATATGAGGAATGCAGTCCATCTTCTATTGGTTTCACACTTTCCAGCTGTTTATTATGACCAACCTAAATAGTATATTAAAAATCAGAGACATTACTTTGCCGACTAAGGCCCGTCTAGTCATGACTATGNTTTTCCTTCTGAAATTCCCAATGGATATGAGGAATGCAGTCCATCTTCTATTGGTTTCACACTTTCCAGCTGTTTATTATGACCAACCTAAATAGTATATTAAAAATCAGAGACATTACTTTGCCGACTAAGGCCCGTCTAGTCATGACTATGGTTTTTCCTGTGGTCATGTATGGACGTGAGAGTTGAACTGTGAAGAAAGCTGAGTGTCTATAAATTGATGGTTTTGAACTGTGGTGTTGGAGAAGACTCTTGAGAGTCCCTTGGACTGAAAGGAGATCCAACCAGTCCATCCTAAAAGAGATCAGTCCTGGGTGTTCATTAGAAGGACTGATGCTAAAGCTGAACCTCTGATACTTTGGCCACCTGATGCGAAAGGCTGACTCATTTGAAAAGACCCTGATGCTGGGAGGGATTGAAGGCAGGAGGAGAAGGGGAGGACCAAGGATGAGATGGCTGGATGGCATCACTGACTCGATGGACATGAGTTTGACTAAACTCCAGGAGGTGGTGATGGACAGGGAGGCCTGGCGTGCTGCGATTCATGGGGCCGCAAAGAGTCAGACACAACTGAGCGACTGAACTGAACTGAACTGAACATATTGATACCACACATGCTTGGCCAGTTCTCTGTTTTCTTGGGTGGAATCTTCTGTCCTATCTGCTGTGTCAGGCTGCATGGTCCAAAGTCCAAAGACAGTCCTGTGGGAGGCTAGCTGCCATGCCATGTGNGAGCGACTGAACTGAACTGAACTGAACATATTGATACCACACATGCTTGGCCAGTTCTCTGTTTTCTTGGGTGGAATCTTCTGTCCTATCTGCTGTGTCAGGCTGCATGGTCCAAAGTCCAAAGACAGTCCTGTGGGAGGCTAGCTGCCATGCCATGTGAACCATGACCTGGGAGATGCCTGGTAGAAGAGATGTTGTGCAGCACGGAAGAAGAGGCTGTGTGGGCAGTGGTCCTCCAGCCCCTCAACCTGGATCAGAGACAAATACCACGCACCTTAGACTCATCCCGAATCTCTAGCCCTCAAAATGTGAACAAAAGAAAGTGGTTGTTTAGCAGCAGTAACTTAGATGTATGCGTGCATGCTAGTAACTTAGATGAGGAATCTATTTTTACTTAGATGGCAACAATGAAACAGCTGCACCTTCTCACATCATTTCATCCACTTTAATATGATTTGAGAACTTCCTCTGAAGGGGTCTATGATCTCTCATTATTGTTTGACTGATGTCTTTCCTTCACGTTAAGTTGTTTCTGTAGTTTTTTGGTTTTGAGTTCATTTCCATTAGAGGATAACTTGATTGATTAATTGATTGTTTGGTATATTTATGTCCATGGCTTAAAACTCAACATTCAAAAAACTAAGATCATGACATATAGTCTCATCATTTCCTGGGAAATAGAAGGGGGAAAAGTGGAAACAGTGACAGATTTTACATTCTTGGGCTCCAAAATCACTGCAGATGGTGACTGCAGCCGTGAAATTAAAAGGCGCTTGCTCCTTGGAAGGAAAGTTATGACCAACCTAGACAGCATATCAAAAAGCAAAGACATCACTTTGCCAACAAAGTCCTATATGTACACTCTGTCTCCCACAGTGAGAACTCTGGCTTCCAAACATTTATATAGTTACTCACATACTTGAATCTACTCAACAGATAATGTTGTTTAGAATTTCTCCTTTTTTAAATTTTATTGGAGTATAGTTGATTTTTGGATTCCCTGGTGACTTAGACGGTAAAGCATCTGTCTACAATGCGGGAGACCTGGGTTCGATCCCTGGGTCAGGAAGATCCCCTGGAGAAGGAAATGGCAATCCACTCCAGTACTATTGCTTGGAAAATCCCATGGACAGAGGAGCCTGGCAGGCTACAGTCCATGGGGTCGCAAAGAGTCAGACACCACTGAGCTACTTCACACTTAGTTGATTTACAATGTTATGTTAGTTTCAGGTGTACAGCAAAGTTATTCAGTTATACAGACACACACATTCATTCTCTCAAATTCAAAAATTGGAACCAATTATACAGAGTGAAGTAAGCCAGAAAGAAAAACACCAATACAGTATACTGACACATATATATGGGATTTAGAAGATAGTAATGATGACCCTATATGTGAGACAACAAAAGAGACACAGAGGTATAGAATGGACTTGTGGACTCTGGGGGAGAGGGAAAGGGTGGGATGGTTTGGGAGAATGGCATTGAAACATGTATACTATCTTGTAAGAAACGAAGCGTCAGTCTATGTTAAATGCAGGATGCAGGATGCATGGGGCTGGTGCACAGGATGATTCAGGTAGATGGTGAGGGGTGGGAGGTGGGAGGGGGCTTCGGCATTGGGAGATTGTGTGCACCTGTAGATGATTCATGTCAACGTATGGCAAAACAAATACAGTATTGTAATTAAAAAAATAAAATAAAATAAATTAGTGCAAAAAAAAAGAATTTCTACCTCTATGACATTAATAACAAAAGCTTACTAAATAAATTTCAAATTTTTCTATTTTTTCTTTCTGTCTTCAGAATAAATTCCTCCAAGAGTATACATGACTGAAGGTACAGACTGCTGAAATTTAGTTTTGCATTTCTTTTTTGACATGTTGTTGCCAATATATGGAGAAGGAAATGGCAACCCACCCCAGTATTCTTGCCTGGAAAGTCCCATGGACAGAGGAGCCTGGCAGGCCACAGTCCATGAGACCGCGAGAGCCGGCCATGGCTTAGTGACCAGACCACCACCAACACTGCCAGCATAATATTCAGAGTTAAGAGTTTTCCATATACTCGTTGATGACAATGCGTATGTATTTATCTTAATGTGTTTGTTTTTAGATTCCTAAGCCTATCTCTTTTGTTTTACTGAGGGGTAATTTCCATGCCACAACATTTCCTTATCTTACATATAAAACTCAATAATTTTGTTGAATTACAGAATTTTGCAATGATCACCACAATATAACAGGAAACATTTCCATCATTCCGAAATGAAATCTCATGCCATCTGTATCCACCTTAATTTCCACTGCCAACCCCAGGCAGCCAAAAACTTTCTATCTCTGCTCTTCTTTTGAATTGGAACAAAGGTCAATTCTAAGAAGAAAGAAAAAAAGCTAAATTAATTAAATATTGACATTTTAAAACTAATGACATAAAATTCAACAGCAAAGAATATCAGTTATAAACACAATTGTAAATCATTAAAAAATATCATATGATGAAGTGTGCTTTATCAATAATGCACTAAATAACAATATGTAGTATTGGTTTAATAACACCTGCAGTTTTAAAGTAACGGTGACTATTAGTGATAATTTTAGCATCTGCAACAAGTATGACACAAAAGAAAGATGATTTCTATTGGTGAAAAAGACTTGTTATTCTTATGGCTTTATAGTTAGATTTGTAAGTGAAGAAAATGTCAAAATTCAGAAAATAAAATGTATGTGTCTTCTATTTGTATTTAATATTTCATGGTAGCTCAGTGGTAAAGAATCCACCTGCAATGCAGGAGACATGGGTTCAGTCTCTGGTTTGGGAAGATCCCCTGTAGAAGGACATGGCAACCCACTCCAGTATTCTTGCCTGGGAAATCCCATGGACAGAGGAGGCTGGTGGGCTGCAGTTCATGGGGCTGCAAAGGGCAGGACATGGCTGAGCACTCACTCACACACCACACCCTATGAGCTATTAGACTTTTAAAAGAAACCAAGGCAATTTATAGGCCAATCCCTTTGGGATTTCTTTTTTTTTTCTTTTTTTTCTTTTTTTACTTTACAATATTGTATTGGATGGGGAACATGTATATACCCTTTGGGATTTCTATAAATGTAGCCCTACTTATGACACAACTTTATTAAATTGACATTATTTGAAAAAAAAATCAGCAAAATAATCTTACAGGAAAAAATATTCTCACTGAAAGCCATCTATGAGACTTTCTATCTTCAGGTTAGAAAATTTGTTTAGTCAAAAAGAGAGTCAACAAAAACTATTTTAGAAGGAGAACTTGGGCCTGACATCAGATATTCCTTTGCTACCAGCTGCAAAGAATTATGCTCTACCCTCTGTTTACACAGGAGAGTGTCAATTCCATCCCCAGTTCAGTTCAGTCACTCAGTCGTGTCCAACTCTTTGTGGCCCCATGAATCCCAGCATGCCAGGCCTCCCTCTTCATCACCATTTCCCAGAGTTCACTCAGACTCAAGTCCATCGAGTCAGTGATGCCATCCAGCCATCTCATCCTCAGTCGTCCCCTTCTTCTCCTGCCCCCAAATCCCTCCCAGCATCAGAGTCTTTTCCAA
>SJYB01007119.1:12111-31617 GCA_006408585.1 Antidorcas marsupialis
AAGAGGAGGAGGTTAGGAAAGAAAGCCAAGCGTGGGAGAGGGTGTTTGAGAAACTAGTGAAAAGCAGTCGATGTGATCCACATGCCCTACTTGCCTACTTTTAAGCCCAGTTTTAGCACAAAAAGTCCTGCCTCTTGGAAACTTGTTCAGTCCTGGAAGAAGCAGGGCAATTGGTTGCTTCAGCAGCAGTAGCAACAATTAACAAAGGTAATCTGTGCATCAACAGATTCTGATCGGAGTAATGGTATGTCATTTCTGTGGTTACCTTATAAACGACAATGTGGATTCGTGTCTCCCTCTTTTTTTCCGTAATCACTTCCTAAGAGAAAAGCCAGCTGCCCTGATGTAAGCAGGTCTCTGGTGACAATTACTGAGGCTTCCTCCCAACGGATTATCTGAGTAGTTACATTCTACTTTTCGTCACTGAGGAGACACCCATCTTCACACACTCAAAAACGGCTTTTGAATTTTCCCCGTTTTAAAACTTGCTGAAAACATCTCGGCTTCCCATCGAGGAGGCTCTCAAAATTTTTTCTCTTTTCCCTTGTATTGTAAGAAACACTAACTTAGAACAGGCAGGATGCAGCTCTGCTCCACAGAAAATGAAAGCGATTTAAAGGTATCAAAAGGCCAAGAAAGGAAGTACAGCTGGACAGAAGGACCAACAGACCCAAAACCGCCAGGGGCGGAGTCGAGGAGAGGCAAGGCTCCGCCCCCACTGGCCCCGCCCATAAGTACCCGAGCTTCCGGCCTCGTCCCACCCTCTCCCCTTTCGTCGCCTCTGGTTGGCCGCGGCGTAGGCACTCACCTTCCTCTGTACCGGATCTTCCGCCCGCGCGTGCGCAGTCCTGCAGACCCGGAATTGAGTTTAAATGAGCGACAGAGTGTTCCTGTGAGTTTGTTTCTTTGTTTGTTTAAAACCCGATTCCTAGTCCACAGCCTGTTGTCTTTCACACGTGGGTTTTGGGGGTTTCTGTGTACGTTCAAACTACCGTCCCCATTTTACCGTCTCCAGTGTGTCCTCGAATCGCCGTGAGAAGTTCTGAAATCCGTTAGCTTAGCTTCCGGGTCCCTGGGTCCACGTCCGCTTCCTGTTAATGTCGTTCTAGAGTCCGTGCCCTTCTCTGGCTGTTCTACCTTCTAACTTGTAGAAACCGCCGCTTATAGTCCTGAGTTGCCCAACCGCTAGGTCCCTGATGCACGAAGAGGTGAAGGAGGCTCTATTCTGTATGGAGTTTGGTCGGGGTCTCGCCTAAGGTTTGAAGGGGAGGGTCAGCCTAGAACGTGTGGTTTTCACAGGAAGGGCCGCGAGTTCAGAAGAAAAGAATAAAACTAAAAACACCTGGTTCGATTCTGTGTTCCAGAATCCCTGCCGTGTCAGTGGCCGTAGAGGATTGTGTTTTGTACCTGCTGAGATCCTCCCTCTGTGTGGGGCTGTTATAGGGACCTCGGTGTGTTTTTCTAAGTATTGAACAGTCTATTTTCAAATTCAGGGGTCACTTCCCAAGACTGATCTTAACGTGGGAAGGAAACCCAGAGGAAGAAGAAAGCGAGGAGTCAGAAATGACTCATGCCGAGGTAAGAGGCATAGGCCTTTTGTTTGTTCTGTCTCTCTTTCCTGAAATGCTGTTTCTTTGGACTGGATAAGCTTCCTAACTTCTGGACGGGTTTGTTTGAACTGACCCATAGTCATCATCCCAAGGAACCTGGCACATCAGTGTGCAGAAAACAGAGTATTGCCAGCCAGAGAAGCTCACTCAAGCTTTTAAGTCTTGAGCTTTTATTGGGGTTTAGCTACATAGGCAGGGTTGATAACATCTCCAGCATTCTCCCCTCCCTAAAAAAGTGAAGTCGCTCCATCGTGTCCGACTCTTTGGGACCCCGTGGACTGTCGCCTGCCAGGCTCGTCTGTCCATGGGATTCTCCAGGCAAGAATACTGGAGTGGGTTGCCATTTCCTTCTCCAGGTTATCTTCCCAACCCAGGGATCGAACCTGGGGCCTCCTGCATNGACTCATGCCGAGGTAAGAGGCATAGTCCTTTTGTTTGTTCTGTCTCTCTTTCCTGAATCGCTGTTTCTTTGGACTTGATTGATAAGCTTCCTAACTTCTGAACGGGTTTGTTTGAACTGACCCATAGTCATCATCCCAAGGGACCTGGCACATCAGTGTGCAGAAAACAGAGTATTGCCAGCCAGAGAAGCTCACTCAAGCTTTAAGTCTTGAGCTCTTATTGGGGTTTAGCTACATAGGCGGGATTGATAACATCTCCAGCATTCTCCCCTCCTTAGAAAAGTGAAGTCGCTCCACCGTGTCCGACTCTTTGGGACCCCATGGACTGTAGCCTGCCAGGCTCGTCTGTCCGTGGGATTCTCCAGGCAAGAATACTGGAGTGGGTTGCCATTTCCTTCTCCAGGTTATCTTCCCAACCCAGGGATCGAATCTGGGGCCTCCTGCATTGCAGGCAGATGCTTTATACTCTAAGACACCAGAGAAGCTAATAAGCCCTCCTGGCTCAAAGCCCCAAACTTCTAGTCACTTCCTTGGTCTTTGTGAAATGGCCAGCCTCACAACCTGAGTCATCCCATTATTAAACTAGGGGTCGACCTTAGGTCATGTTGTAGCATAAATTATCAGGGCCCACGGAGAGTAATAAAGCCACTTCACTCACTAAGGAAATTCCAATAGGAAAAAAAAAATTCCAAGAGTAGTTAAGAAACTTCCATGACCTGGGGACCAAAGCCTGCCAAATTCTTCTTCTTTTTTTTTTTTTTTTCAGTATTTATTTATTTTTGGCTATACTGGGATTTTGCTGATGCACTTGTGATTAGGAGATGCTACTATCCTGTTGTGGAGCTCTGGCTCTAAGGCACCGGTTCAGTCGTTGTATTAATAACTGGCAGGCTCTGGAGCAGGGGGGCTTTATTAGTTGCGGCTCACTAGCTTAGTTCCTTCAAGGTATGTGGGATCATCCCTGACCAGAGATGGAACCCACGTCTTCTGCATTGACAGGCAGATTTCTCACCGCTGNTCCCATTATTAAACTAGGGGTCGACCGTAGGTCATGTTAGCATAAATTATCAGGGCCCACGGAGAGTAATAAAGCCACTTCACTCACTAAGGAAATTCCAAGAGGAAAAAACAAATTCCAAGAGTAGTTAAGAAACTTCCACGACCTGGGGACCAAAGCCTGCGAAATTATTCTTCTTGTTTTTTTTTTTTTTTTAGTATTTATTTATTTTTGGCTATACTGGGATTTTGCTGATGCACTTGTGATTAGGAGATGCTACTATCGTGTTGTGGAGCTCTGGCTCTAAGGCACCGGTTCAGTCGTTGTATTAATAACTGGCAGGCTCTGGAGCAGGGGGGCTTTATTAGTTGTGGCTCACTAGCTTAGTTCCTTCAAGGTATGTGGGATCATCCCTGACCAGAGATGGAACCCACGTCTTCTGCATTGACAGGCAGATTTCTCACCGCTGGCCAATCAGGGAAGTCCCTTAATTCTTTATTACACAATGCATTTCCCCCTCCCCCTCTGATTTATGTTGTTACCTTGGAATACCTCACCTAATTGCATTATTTAAAAATATTTTGTTGTGTTTACCTTCTATTTTATTGTTCAAACTAACGTCTAAGTCTCTCTTTAAGTGAGCCTCTTTGGCTACCTTGTAGCTATTTTGCTTCATACATTTTGAAGTTTCACTAGTCTGTACAGTGATAACTTCATCTGTAATTTGGCAGAATTACAGATTTACAGATTGTAATTACAGAAATCTGTAATTTCCCTCTATTTAGGTTTTTTTTCACTTTTAAATTCAAAATTATGTTGGCTCTCCTAGATACAACTGAGACGTATATTTGAAATATCCATGTTTGTTTTGAGTTTGAATTGTTCTGAAATTGCAATCACTGAAGTCTTTATGTTACCACATCTTCCAAGTAAAACTTTTGATTTTCATACTTTATGTGGTTCAATAAAGGTTTATGTTTCTGCACATAGGTCTGGAAATGTGTTCTAATAGGTGTTATGGTATATTTGCCAATAAAATGTAGACTGTTTCTCATATTGTGTTTTTGGTCATTCTTCCTAAAGAGAAAAAAATGTTTTCAGTGAACCCAGGTGGCTCAGTGGTAAACAATCCCCCTGCCAATGCAGGAGAACTAGGTTTGATCCCTGGATTGGGAAGGTCCCCTGGAGAAGGAAATGTCAACCCCCTCCAGTATTCTTGCCTGGGAAATCCCATGGACAGAGGAGTCTGGATGGCTACAGTCCATGCTGTCCCAAAGTGTTAGACATGATTGATGACTTAGCATGCATTCACGCACAATTTATAAATGTTTGTTTTACCATAAATGCTAAAATACACTTGAGTATTTAAAAAAGAAGTGGGTTAAAAATGTTTCTTCCAAAAGATCTGTTAATTATGGAAGGTTCCTTCTACCTTAAGTGTCTTTATGCATCTGTGTGTGCAGGCAGAAACCTAGCTTTATATAAAAGCCATCATTTCCTGAATATTTTTATTCTAACCTTTGAAAATTATTTCTACATATTCTTCATGGCCTTAGATTGTTTCATTTTAGTGGAATGAATCTATAGTTCCATTCTAATATATGTATGCTTGAAAATGTTCATATGATTTGATCAGTTATTTTTCTTGTATTTTGTATTCTTCACAGTTAGAGAAACTTGATGAACTTTCTTTAGGGATGTCCCTATATATTTATCTGTGTATTATTAGTTAAAGTTGAGAGTACATAAAGTGAAGTAAATCTAAGCTGTTTAAGGAATGTTTGCTACACATGTGCAAAAGGTGGAACAACATCATAGATTTTAAATTATTTCCGTTACACATCCAAGCCTCTGTAAAAACTCTCAAAAAAATACATAGTAAATCCTAAATAGTTAAAATGATTGTTGCTACTGAGGATGCTATCATATTTGATTGTAAAATTTGTAAAACACTTGAAGTTCAAATGTAAGCATGAATGTGTACCTTACTATTGTATTTCGTTCCTATTCAAAACAGTCATTCATGGAGCAGAATCTTGAACATCACTAGTTAAAAGAAGCTTGTTAACAATACTCTGAAAAAAATTAAGCTTGCTAAAATAAATGGCACATTTCTCCCACTCAAGAACTCTTGGGTCAGAGTATGCTTTTTAAAAATATTGCCTGTTTCCTTGATAGACAGTTCAGCCTGTGTCATACAAATACAGCATTCAAAGATAAATATGCCCATGTTGTTCTGATTATTTTATCATTTGTTTTCCAGATGAGAATAGTTTCTGAAATGGTGTGTGGGTCATTTCTCATCTTTTTTTTTGGTTAGGATTATGGTAGAAAATATTGCTGTGTAAAAGTCATATTATAGTGTAACACCAGTTCAATCCTACTCCCAGGATTAAGATAATGAAATTAATTGCATGTATGGATTTCCTTCAGTAAACTCTTTCCCTTCAGTAAATCTGCCTAGTCACAACCCTCCCTCTTGAGATATGGGTTGTCTTCTGACGATTGTTAATTCCATGTTTCCTTGGTAACGGTTACTATATGTTTGGTTTTCTGATCTTTATCATTGTCAAAGAAATTCCTTAACAGCATGTGTATGCTCACACAAAGATCATTAAAGCACCCTTGTTCCATCAGAGCTTGGGTCCCGGTGACTTTCTTTCTTTCTATCTCTCTCCCTCAGGCTAATTCTCTGGAGCGTGGAAACCTGGCGAGCTCACTTTCTCGCCCGGGCTTTCAAGACCTCTTTGAGAGGATGCCCTGTGCCCTCGTGAACGGTACAAGCCCTGTGTCAAGGGCTTTATTGGTTCTCGGTGTAAACCAGGGAATATCAGCCTCTTTCTCTCTTTGACTTTCTTATCATGGACTCTGGACCACCAGGTTCCGGTCCATTAAAGGACTGCAACATTAGGCTACAGATCAGGGAAGGCATGTATGAAGTGAAATTTACCTACAACACATTTTTAGAATATTTTTTTATTTGGCTGCACTGGGTCTTCTTGTGGCAGGTAAGATCTTCTGTCATCCTTGTAATTTTCAGCTTCTTTGATTGTGACATGTAAACTCTTAACTACAGCATGTGGGATCTAGTTTCCTGATCAGGGAAAGAATCAGAGCTCCATGCATTGGGAGCTCATGGTCTTAGTCATTGGATCATCACGAAGTCCCCAAACTAACATTTTTTAATGATAGATTCAGATAATAGTTTCCATAATAGTGCCAAAACATCAATGCAGTGATAATGGATTCTTCCATGTTCTTCTTATCCCATGACTCATGTTCACTGTTTTAGGTGTTTCTGTGAGATTCCCATGCTGTGAATTTGTTTTTTCCCATTTGACTTGAGCAAGTGTTTTGCAAAGAAAAAGTGACGGATGTGCCTAAACTATCACAATTAAAGGAGTAACTTCATGTCTTCTTACGTTCTTTCAGATTTGGAAAATGAACTCTCATGTATGTTTAGCAGAGATGCTGGGTTTTGGGAGTTGTGGTTTTCATCCCAAGCCCAGGTCTGATCTTTTCCAGTACAATCCATGCTCACATCACAGAGTCCCATCACAGTTTTGTATTTTCCAAAATGTTTACAAGAATCTTATTAGTCCTAATCTATCTTCAACTGTATAAAGAATATCATCCTCTAATATGATGTACATTTTAATCCATTCAAAATTACCTGAGTTTAGTGACATGAAAATTTTTCTGTCTTCCTCATAGTGAGCATATAGCCCCATTTGAGTGCATGTCTGCACTCAGTGGAGATGAGTTTGAGCAGGCTCTGGGAGTTGGTGATGGACAGGGAGGCCTGGCTTCCTGTGGGCCATGGGGTCGTGAAGAGTCGGATTCGACTGAGGAACTGAACTGAACCGTATGTATGAAAATAGTAACATGACTTGATCAGTTTTTTCATTTTCTTCTTTTCTTTTTGCTTTGTTTTTTTGAAGAACTTCTGGGGAAGGGAATGACTACCCATTCCAGTATTCCTGCTTGGGAATTTCTTGGACAGAGGAATCTGGCAAGTTAGAGTCCATGGGGTCACAAAGAATGGGACATGACTGAGTGACTAAAACTTTTCTGGTCTTTAGTATTCTTTACAGTGACAGAAACTTGTATCAACTTTTCTTAGAGTTGTGTCTGTGAATCTCTGTGTTTTATTAGTTGAAGTCTGAAGTACATAAAATGAAGTAAAGTTTAAGCTTTGCCATTTAATGTTAAAATAAGTGCCAAAAGGTTCAAGACATCATTACTGATTTTTAGTTATTTCTCTTGCACTTTCAAGACTCTGATAAAATAATCAAGGATATACAGTATATACTAAATAGTTAAAATGATTCTTTCTGCCAAGGTTGTGGTTACCCAAAGAGTGAAGAGCAGATCAAACCAAGGAGGGTCTTAGAATGCAGAAACTGAAAAACCAGACCCGTATTGTCTCGTGTCTGGAAATTCTTTTCCAACCTGCACCCAGACCATGACATTTTTGGTGTCTTGTTCAGGGACTTGGAGTCTCTTCCCTGCCTCCTCACTTCTCATTTCTCATAGGGACCCTCTGCCAACAGGCAGCTGCTCTGGCGGCAATTGAGGAACTCAGGCCAGGGTTACCCTCTGGTGTGTTCCAAATGCCTCAGTGCTCACTGCACCCAGAGTAGCTGCCGCTTGAATGGGTGAGGGTCTCTCTGAGGACTATACCAACCAGTATTGTGTGGGCACAGGTCAGACACATAAAAGCCATTAGGGGGCCTGCCACAGAAAGACTCCCATGTGAGGATAGGGGGCACACAGAACGGATCAGGCCACAAGGGCATTCGCCCCCAGCAAGACAACATCCGTCCACCATGTCAGGTGGTTGAAACAAAACAGAGACCATTGTCCCCGGGCCACCGCCTCCGGATATATTGTAAGGCGGATTCCTCAGCCTCCTTCCCTGTCACTTTCACTTCTTTCCCTTTGGGTCCGGATTGATTTACAGGAGCCTGGGTGTTGCCTCTGAGCCATCCCAAGAGTGTCTTCCACGTTTCAGGGAATCACCAAATGGCGAGTCACGTGGTTGCTCCCGGGAATCTTTCTCTGCTCATGTCACGTGGTGGCTTAGCTGCACGGTTCTCAGTGGTCTCCTCTAACTGTCAGACACAACTGTTGGACACTCGGCCATTTTGTGCATTAGTCACACAGATCACTGGGAGGAAAGGGACGCCTTTTTGTCAGCCAGTGACTCTCAGTACTCCCATTCTATGGTAGGGAGGCTAAGAGTCGGTTCCATTACGTCCCAGGAGGCTCTCTCATGCTCAGCCCTTGGCTACATTCTCGAACTGAAAACTTTTGACCCTCCAAAAGGCCTGGCTCCAATACAAACGGTGGACCCCCCAAAACGGTCTCTGAATGGCACACTAAGTTTTTCCAAAAGAAGGGAAGGGACTCAGAATTTCCTTATATTCTGTTGCCTCCCTGTGTCCTGTCCCTCTCTGTCTCTCTCCATCAGATTTCCTAGATGACCCCTACTCGACCATTCATATCCACATGATCTCTAGGAAAGGATTCTGAGGTTCCCTTTGGTCCAGGTCTGTCTTCTATATTCAAAAGCCTGAAGGATCAGATAATGTCCTAACATTCTAAAGAATCCCCTTCTAAGGAAGCTTATCTCTCAGGTGGAGAGGGAACCAAGCTTCCTCCACTCTGGAAGATCCTATAGAATTCCCTTCTGAGTACTTCTATTTCTCAGGGCTGGAAAGGACCAAGCTTCTCCCAGTCCTGCAATTACCCTTTTCAGATTCTTCTGATGGGACAAAGACCTCACTTCCCACCAGAGGGACAGTCCAAAATTTTTATGAGCTGAAATGCCCCTGATATCAGAGTCAATTTGAGCATTATTTGGTCTATATTTTAGGTATAAAACTAAGACTACAGAAAGGAAAGATAACTTTTTGACACAGGATGGCCCTGATATTCTTTAGACTCTGGAGAAAACTGGTTAAAATGAAATTGTCTTTCCCTTGGAAACTGCAAAACCCTTTCCTTTTGCATATGCATTTAAAAACAACTAGCTTGTTAAAAGTCCTGCCTAGGGAAAAGCTTGAAGTTAACCCTTTCCATGTCCTTGAAATACACTGCCTATTTTGCCTGAGACCTGACTCAGCCTTGGGCAAAACAGAACTCCAAGCCAAACAAAATAGAAGGGTCAAAGAGATATTTTAAATCTCAGGCAGGAAACTATGAAGTCTCTGTCTGTCTGTCTGGATTCATGTATGTCTCAGTGTGTGCTTTTTTTATTTAATAATATTGCTGAAATTGTAAATGAGTTCTAATTTAGTGAGAAAGTTGGCTTAAAGCTCAACATTCAGGAAACGAAGATCATGGCATCTGGTCCCATCACTTCTTGGGAAATAGATGGGGAAACAGTGGAAACAGTGTCAGACTTTATTTTTTTGGGCTCCAAAATCACTGTAGATGGTGACTGCAGCCATGAAATTAAAAGACGCTTACTCCTTGGAAGAAAAGTTATGACCAACCTAGATAGTATATTCAAAAGGAGAGACATTACTTTGCCGACTAAGGTCCGTCTAGTCAAGGCTATGGTTTTTCCTGTGGTCATGTATGGATGTGAGAGTTGGACTGTGAAGAAGGCTAGTGCCGAAGAATTGTTGCTTTCAAACTGTGGTGTTGGAGAAGACTCCTGAGAGTCCCTTGGACTGCAAGGAGATCCAACCAGTCCATTCTGAAGGAGAAAAGCCCTGGGATTTCTTTGGAAGGAATGATGCTAAAGCTGAAACTCCAGTACTTTGGCCACCTCATGCGAAGAGTTGACTCATTGGAAAAGACTCTGATGCTGGGAGGGATTGGGGGCAGGAGGAGAAGGGGACGACAGAGGATGAGATGGCTGGATGGCATCATGGACTCTATGGACGTGAGTCTGAGTGAACTCCGGGAGTTGGTGATGGACAGGGAGGCCTGGCGTGCTGCGATTCATGGGGTGGCGAAGAGTCAGACACGACTGAGCGACTGAACTGAAGCTGGTACCAGAGTGGAATTTAGTCTAATCTCTATATTAATAGAGCAAAGTGTTCTTAGAATGCAACTTTCAATAAGAGATTATGAATTTCTTTACCTTTAAGTGATTTATATTCATTTTTAAAATGTTTTGTTACTTTGGTGAAGTAAGTAAGCATTACTTAAGGTAGGGTACATGTAGACAAAGCTCATTCTTCAACAAAAGTAAGCCCTCATGGTTAGACTTTTGCCATCCTGATATCCTTAAAATATGGCCATGGTCTGCTCCTGAATCACGGAATAAATATGGTAATGTTGCCCTGATTATTTTATAATTGCTCTTTCAGATGAGAATAGTTTCTCTAATGGCTTGTGGATCATAACTCACCCTCCTTTCTTCACATTAGAAATTGGGTAAGAAGGAATATCGTGTAAAAAATATATATAATACCAGCCAAGCACCAACTCACGACCAGGTCTCTGAATTCCCGTTTTAAACTTGGGTCACATTAGAAAGTCTTCCCATGGCCACATGGCATCTGTGCTTTGTATTTCAGGGACAGCTGACATTCCAGGATGTGGCCATAGACTTCACTCTAGAGGAGTGGAAATGCCTGGCCCTGGGTCAGCGGGAATTGTACAGGGACGTGATGTTAGAGAATTACGGGAACCTGGCCTCCTTGGGTAAGGATAACTACCTTCCAGAATCCCTTATCTACCCACTGGGTTTTTATTCCGTCATTTCTACAATGTCTTCTGAAATTTTCTACTTCCCAGAGTAGTTTCAGATCTCTACTTTCTAGGGGATAATGGGTGATTTCTGAGTTTAAAAAGAAAAGCTTCATGGTGAATCGTTATGCTGGTGATGTTTTCTTCCTTGATGTACTCTGCCTCCTTCATTCTAGGTTAGTGGTAATTGTCTAAGTTCTGTGGTATTAAATAGTTGCACCCTCTGTTAATTTCACATTGACACTACTTACTTTTGCCTTAATACTACTTGACCAGAATCTCAGGACTGATTATTAGGTGTTTCTTAGTATTGTAGAGTGGCTTTGAATAAAGTGTTTCAGGAAATCATTGTCTAGAAGAAAATGCATTCTCGTCTCACCTGAATACATATTGGATTTGATACTGATGAATCTCTAACATAAATATTCCTTTCTCTGATGAGCAGGGCTTGTCCCTGTGTTGGACCTGGTCACCTTTCTGGAGCAATTGAAGGATCCCAGGAATATAAGGAGAATGGAGACAACAGCCATTTACCCAGGTAGGTATGAATGGTTGGAGATGATGACTCAGATGAGAGGTCCAAGGAGCAGCAAGGAACTCATCCTTCCTCGCCTGGTTTTGGAAGATTTGCTTCAATGGAAATAGTTTTCGACAACCTGGGTTTGTGTCTGCTACTGTCATAGAAATGTATCATCTGCCCCATTCTCTCTCTGAAATCATTCATGAATTTGTCTCCACTGATTACTTTTCTCCATCACAATGTGACCTAAAAGACTCCTCTTGGCTTGTGACAAACTGCATTCATTTGTTGCTCTATGATTTCTTGGGAACCCTAGTAAAACTCTGCCCATTTCTGAGTAACTGTATGACAGTCCTTTTAAAGTTTCCTTCTACCTCTAGACAGAAATGTGTGAGTGGTTGGTAGACAAACTGCCAAACTGCTAGGAATACTGGGGACGGGTTTTTGTTCTCTGATTTATAATTTCCTATCCACTGGGAGCGACACATAGGACCTTCTAAATAAATTTCAAATTCAAGTAATTTTTCACTGCAGAAAGCAAAACCTGGTGAAAACGAAACAATGCATATCTCAGGTTGACTTGAAAGTTTCTCTTTTCCTTATATGATCTCATATTAAAAATCTTTAGTGTATTTCCCCTAATCCTAACAAGCTAAAATACTTTATGGTGTTCTATTAACTCATAGAATTTTAAAATAAATTGACATTAAAACCATAGCACATTTTCCACTACATTATTAATGGTTGATTGAGACTATGATAATTTTTCGATTATTTAAAGAAATCTTTATTAAAAGTTCTATTTGGAATATAGCTGTTTTCCAATTTTGTACTCTTATACAGCAAAGAGAATCAGCTATGCATATCAGTCAGTTCAGTTCAGTCTTGAGTCTGCAATCCAGGCCAGGCTTCCCTGTCCATCACCAACTCCCAGAGCCTGCTCAAAGTCATGTCCGTGGAGTCAGTGATTCCATGTAACCATCTCATCCTCTGTCATCCCCTTCTCCTCTCATCTTCAGTCTTTCCCAGGATTAGGGTCTTTCTCAGTGGGTCAGTTCTTCGCATCAGGTGGCCAAAGTATTGGAACTTCAGCTTCACCATGTCCTTCCAATGAATATTCAGGACTGATATCCTTTAGGATGGAGTGGTGTGATCTTCTTGCAGTCCAAGGGATTCTCAAGAGGCTTCTCTAACACCACAGTTCAAAAGCATCAATTCTTTGGCACTCAGCTTTCTTCATGGTCCAACTCTCACATCCATACATGACTACTGGAAAAACTATAGCTTTGTCTAGATGGACCTGTGTCAGCAAAGTAATGTTTCTGGTTTTTAATATGGTGCCTAGGTTCAGTTCAGTTCAGTCGCTCAGTCGTGTCCGACTCTTTGCCACCCCATGAATCGCAGCACGCCCTGCCTCCCTGTTCATCACCGTCTCTCGGAGTTCACTCAGACTCCAGTCCATCAAGTCCGTGATGCCATCCAGCCATCTCATCCCCAGTCGTCCCCTTCTGCCCCCAATCCCTCCCAGCATCAGAGTCTTTTCCAATTAGTCAACTCTTTGCATGAGGTGGCCAAAGTACTAAAGTTTCAGCTTTAGGATCATTCCTTCCAAAGAAATTCCAGGGTTAATCTCTTTCAGAATGGACTGGTTGGATCTCCTTGCAGTCCAAGGGACTCTCAAGGGTCTTCTCCAACACCACAGTTCAGAAGCATCAATTCTTTGGCACTCAGCCTTCTGCCTAGGTTGGTCATATCTTTTCTTCCCAGGAGCAAGCGTCTTTTACTTTCATGGCAGTGGTCTCCAGCTGCAGTGATTTTGAAACCCCAAAAAATAAAGTATCTCACTGTTTTCACTGTTTCTCCCACTGTTTGCCATGAAACAATCTGTCTGGTGCCATGATCTTTGTTTTCTGAAGGTTGAGTTGGAAGCCAGCTTTGTCAGCCTCTTCTTCCAGTTTGATCAAGAGTCTCCTCAGTTCCTCTTCCCTTTCTGCTATAAGGGTGGTGTCATTTGTATATCTGAGATTATGGATATTTCTCCCTGAAATCATGATTCCAACTTGTGCTTCATCCAACCCAGTATGTCACATGATGTACTGTGCATGTAAGTTAAATAAACAGGGTGACAGTATACAGCCTTGACATACTCCTTTCCCAATTTAGAATCAGTTCTTTGTCACATGTCCAGTTCTCACTGTTGCTTGTTGACATGCATACAGATTTCTCTGGAGGCAGGAAAGGTAGTCTGATGTTCCCATCTCTTTAAGAATTTTCCATAGTTTCTTCTTGTCCACACAATCAAAAGCTGTGGTGTAGTCAATAAAGCAGATGTCGTTGTTTGTCCAGAACTCTCTTGCTTTTTATATGATCCAAGGGATGTTGGCAATTTGCTTTCTGGTTCCTCTGCTGTTTCTAAATCCAGTTTGAACATCTGTAAGCTCTCGGTTCACGTACTGTTAACAGCCTCTCTTGGAAATTTTGAGCTAATGAGGGAAATTGTGTAGTAGTTTGAGCATTCTTTGGGATTACCTTTCTTGTGATTAGAATGAAAACTGACCTTTTCCCTTCCTGAGGCCACTGCTGAGTTTTCCAAATTTGCTGGCTTATCGAGTGCAGATCTTTAGCATTATCATCCTTTACGACTTCAAATAGGTCACCTGGAGGTCCAACACCTGCACTAGCTTTGTTGGTAGGCATGCCTTCTAAGGCCGACTTGCCTTTGGATGCCAGGATGTCTGTTACTAGGTGAGTGATCACACCATCGTGGTTATCTCTGTCATTAAGATCTTTTTTGTATAGTTCTTCCATGTATTCTTGCCAACTTCTCTTTAATACCTTCTGCTTCTTTTAGATCCATCCCATTTCTGTCCTTTATTGTTCCCATCTTTGCATGAAATATTCCTGGTACCTTTAATTTTCTTAAAGAGATCTCTGGTCATTACCGTCCTGTTGATTTCCTTCCCATTTAGATCTCCACAGAGCAATGAGTAGAGTTTCCTCTTTCAATCATAGTTTGAAAGTCTCTCTTCTTATTTAATTTCTTAAAACTAGTACTTTGTTAAGTATATCTTACTTGGATTCACCTTCCTCAGACACTGTCTTTTGTGTCCCTAGTTTCTGACTAGTTCTCTGTCACTATCATTTATGATTCTTAGATTGAAACATCTTAATAGACCATTCTCAGAAACATGTGTGGCAAGAAGTGGATTTAAGAATTACTAGGCACACAGGATTTGTGAAAGTGTTTGGTGTCTCCACTTAAGATGACTANTCCTTCCCATTTAGATCTCCACAGAGCAATGAGTAGAGTTTCCTCTTTCAATCATAGTTTGAAAGTCTCTCTTCTTATTTAATTTCTTAAAACTAGTACTTTGTTAAGTATATCTTACTTGGATTCACCTTCCTCAGACACTGTCTTTTGTGTCCCTAGTTTCTGACTAGTTCTCTGTCACTATCATTTATGATTCTTAGATTGAAACATCTTAATAGACCATTCTCAGAAACATGTGTGGCAAGAAGTGGATTTAAGAATTACTAGGCACACAGGATTTGTGAAAGTGTTTGGTGTCTCCACTTAAGATGACTAAAAGCAAGAAGTAATCATTAGATTGCCTATCACCTCTTAATTCCGTGGTCCTTGGAGGTTTTTATCTCATTTCTTCCCCTATAACCTGTTTCTTTCCATCTCATTTGTCCAGCATTCTGTTTGTGGTCTCTGTTTTGAAGAGTGCCAGCAACCTATTTAGTCTTCCTTCTGGTGTCTGCACCTTGGTGGGTGAGGTTGGTCCAGAGGTCTGTGCCCTTATCCACCCTTGATCTGTGCTCTGATTGCTGTTAACTGTGACCAGAGCCTGCCCTGGNTGTTTGTGGTCTCTGTTTTGAAGAGTGCCAGCAACCTATTTAGTCTTCCTTCTGGTGTCTGCACCTTGGTGGGTGAGGTTGGTCCAGAGGTCTGTGCCCTTATCCTCCCTTGATCTGTGCTCTGATTGCTGTTAACTGTGACCAGAGCCTGCCCTGGCTATTCAGGGCTGTCTCCCTCTTGTTCTGTGGTTGTTACTGCCCTCTCTCTGGTGGGGCCTGCTCCCTACGTGGTGGAATAGAGCCCCCAGATCTGAGTCTTCACTGTGATTCTGATCTGTGGTGCGAGGCAGGTGGGATTGGAGCACACCCACTGGGAGAGAAGTCACTGAGTATTACTCTTTGGGGGATGTTCACCTCAGGGTATGCTCTGGTGTCCCCTCTCATGCGTTCTGCAAGTTTTCATGTCATGTAGTGTTGGCACTGCTCTTGGCTCACCGTAACCATGGGAGTGATGGGACATGGCCCTGGGGTCTCTCAGCTGTTGTTTTCACAAGGTCACCAGCATAGATTCAGTGAAGGCAGGTCCTGGGATTGCATTGAGCGTGGAGCTGGACCTACTGTGGTGCTACGAGGGAGGTCAGGCTCTGTCCTGGCCCGCCCTCTAGTGTACGAGCCCACAAAGTCTACAGCTCCTAAAGTATACCTGCCATGAATGAGAGAGCCCTGGTTGTTGATTCAGATGCTCTGTAGGGGCTGAGGTTACAAAGCTGGTCATGGGTGTAAGACCGTGGCTTGTGTTGCTGCCAGGAGAGGTTTCAGCTTTTCTTTATCCCTGGGTTTCACCTGTGCTTTCTGCTCCATCTGTGCATATGGCCAACTCACAGGTATCTTCTCCTGAGGCTGCCCCAGAGCACAGGATTCTGCTGATTGTGGAGGATGTCGATGGGGGAGGCCATGGCTGGGGGCTCAAAAGACCTACGTGGGTAGAGTTCTTCGTAGTCCTTGTCTAGCAGGGCCGGGCACAAGGGACAAGAGATGCAATGGGCTTCTTCTTTGGGCATCACTCACCNGATGGGGGAGGCCATGGCTGGGGGCTCAAAAGACCTACGTGGGTAGAGTTCTTCGTAGTCCTTGTCTAGCAGGGCCGGGCACAAGGGACAAGAGATGCAATGGGCTTCTTCTTTGGGCATCACTCACCAATGGTGCTCTGCTCTATGGTGGTTCAGGCTTCACCACAAGCATCCCGTTTGCAGAGCTCCTCCCTCACCCCAGTCCCTTCAGGATGTTTCCTCACAGCCAACTCCAGTCCTCTGCCTCGGTATGCTCTCCAAACTCCACGTCTCAGCATCCAGCTCTTGTCTGCATTGCTGGACACGCCTCTGAGGCTGGATGGGCAGGGCTGGGGTCAGTACCCTGTGTGCAGGTCTCACTCTGTCCTGCTACCACACCCTGGTTGCCATGTTCTCTTTCCACAGAGAATGAGGCTCTCCCTCTGTCCAAACTGAGCTCCCCTAGTGAGGGGCTTCCTCGAATATGGAGACCTCTCCTCACGTTCATCTCCCCACAGGGCTGCAGGCCCCAACCCACTTCCTCTCCTCTTCTTTTTCCTTCTTTTTTCTTTTGTCCTACCCTGCAGAGCAGGAACCTTTCTTGTCCTTTCAGATTTCCAAGGGCCTCTACTAGTGTTCTGCTGGGCTCTGTGAGAGTTCCATTTCTCATTGAATGGTGGAGAGAGTTATGATCTCCACATCTGCCTAAGCCTCTGGCATCTTGATCCTTCCATATCTATTTTATTTTTAAACTAGCTACGGTCATCCATTTTTTTTAAATCTTTAAAGATATTCTCTGAGAATAGCAGGTAAAATTACTTGTTTTTTGGTATCTTTCAGCTATGTCTCCAAAAGACACCCAGAATTTGATGCCAAAGAATCCAGCATTAGAAGATGTATTCCCAAAAGGAAACCTAGGAATATATCAAATAGTTCACCTCAGAAACTTAAATTTAATGAAAGATCGGGAAAATACGAGGGTAAATGTAAGACAGAGAGGATGTTTATATGGACATAAAGAAATGGAGACAGTGACACATAATGCTAACATTACTGGCAAAAGAAATGAGCAGCGTGAGTCAAATTGGGAAAAACACCAACTTCAGTCTTCAACATGTGCCAAGAAGCTTAAGTGTTTAAGAAAAGATTTCCATCCTTTTTTGAAACATACATGTTCTCTAAAAGAATATGTGGAAAATCTGAAAGATAATCTAGTCTCTACTGCAACTACTCATTCTGAACGAAGGCTTCGACTAAATGTACATTCAAGAGTTTCTGAACACCTACAATTTAACAATGAGTGTGAAAACTCACTGTCTAATCAATTTGAGGGATCCGTGAGCAGGGTGTCATTATTCTTTCCCCAAGAGATATTTTCTGTCCATTCCAAGATGTATAATGTTGCTGATAATGGAAGAGATGCAATCCAACCATCATTGTTCAATACATATTGGTATATGGTTAATACACAACAACTTTCTATATATAATAAAATGAGCTCCAGCTCCAATAATTACAAGAATATTTATTGTGGACTGAGAAGATATTCAGGCAAGGAAACTAGGGATACAGTTGAAGGAGACTCAAACCTTATGAAACATCAGGGACCCGAATCTTCAAACAAGGATTCTAAAGGTAATAAATGTAGAAATACCTTTGATCAAATGTCAGGTTTTTCTCTAGATAAGAGTACTTGTACTGAAGAGAGGACTTGTAGTGAACAGAGTAAGGTTTCTAATCACTGTTCAGAACTTACTGAACAGGACACTGTTCAGAATCCACAGAAAGAAAACAAGTGTAAGATACGTGAGAAAGTATTTAGTAAGTCATCCAGTCTAAGTAGACATAGGAAAATTCATACAGGAAGGAAACCTTTCAAATGTACAGAATGTAGCAAAGCATTTAACTGTCACTCACTTCTTACTCGACATCAGCAAATTCATGCTGGAGAGAAACCTTATAAATGTACAGAATGTAGCAAAGCCTTTACTTACAACTCAGATCTTATTAAACATCAGCGAATTCATACTGGAGAAAAACCTTATATATGTAAAGAATGTAACAAAGCCTTTCGTTGTTCCTCATTTCTTAGTCGACATCAGCGAATTCACACTGGAGAGAAACCTTACAAATGTACAGTATGTGACAAAGCCTTTACTTACAACTCAAATCTTACTCAACATCGGCGAATTCATACAGGAGAGAAACCTTATAAATGTACAGAATGTAGCGAAACCTTTATCAGTTCCTCATATCTAACCCATCATCAGCGAATGCATACTGGAGAGAAGCCTTATATATGTAAAGAATGTAACAAAGCCTTTCATCATTGTGCAGGTCTTACTCGACATCATCGAATCCATACTGGGGAAAAACCATACAAATGTAAAGAATGTGGCAAAGCCTTTATTACGAGATCGGACCTTACTCGACATCACCAAATTCATACCGGGGATAGACGTTATAAATGCACAGAATGTGGCAAGGCCTTTATGACGTGTTCTAAACTTACTGATCATCGGCGCATGCATACTGGAGAGAGACCATATAAATGTACTGAATGTGGCAAAGCCTTTAATCACAACTCAAGTCTTATTCAACATCGGCGATTGCATACTGGCGAAAGACCTTATGAATGTACTGAATGTGGCAAAGCCTTTCGTTGCAACTCAACGCTTACTCGACATCAGCGAATACATACTGGAGAGAGACCTTATGAATGTACTGAATGTGGCAAAGCCTTTAGTCGGAGTGCTTATCTCACTAAACATCTGAGAACACACACTGAAGAGAAACCCAAGTAATGGAACAAGTGATGGAAGAGGTTTGCCCTAAACATGTATCAGAAAACACAAGAGCTTATTTAAAAAAAAAAAAAAATGGAAATGATGTAACCAATATGTCGAAAAGTATTTAATCAAAAGTTGAAATAAATGTCAGATTGCATAATAAAGGCATTTAATCAATCTTGTTTTCAGAAGTTTCTCTAAAGTAGAATGACTAGGAGTACTCCATAATTAAAACACATAGAAAATGGACATACTAGCATGAATCGTGAGATGAAGGTTGATGGTTAGAAAGTTACAATTCTTAGCAATGTATGTATGAAAGTGAAATTGAAGTCGCTCAGGCCTGTCCAACTCTTTGCGACCCCATAGACTGTAGCCTACCAGGCTCCTGTGTCTATGAGATTTTCCAGACAATAGTACTGCAGTGGAGTACCATTTGTATGCTTGTGTATTGTGACATGATTTGAGATTCTTTGACGTGAATGTAATTCAACACTCAATCCATACTAAGCTTTCTACTGTGTTTGAAAGTGTAGATTTTTTTATGGTTTATTAAAGATTAGCCTTTTTATATTGTGTTGCAACCATTTCTATCTATTCTCCATTAGAAGATGAAGGATACCATAATGTAA
>SJYB01007120.1:5438-19398 GCA_006408585.1 Antidorcas marsupialis
GATGCCATGATCTTCGTTTTCTGAATGTTGAGCTTTAAGCCAACTTTTTCGCTCTCCTCTTTTACTTTCATCAAGAGGCTTTTTAGTTCCTCTTTACTTTCTGCCATAAAGGTGGTGTCATCTGCATATCTGAGGTTATTGATATTTCTCCTGGCAGTCTTGATTCCAGCTTGTGTTTCTTCCAGTCCAGTGTTTCTCATGATGTACACTGCATATAAGTTAAGTAAGCAGGCTGACAGTATACAGCCTTGACATACTCCTTTTCCTATTTGGAACCAGTCTGTTGTTCCATGTCCAGTTCTAACTGTTGCTTCCTGACCTGCATACAGATTCCTCAAGAGGCAGGTTAGATGGTCTGGTATTCCCATCCCTTTCAGTCAGAATTTTCCACAGTTTAGGTTTCAACAGTATATGATGTACAGAGTACAACAAATTTCAGATGTTCAAGCTGGATTTAGAAAAGGCAGAGGATCCAGATATCAAATTGCCAACATCTGTTGGATCAGAGAAACAGCAAGAGAGTTCCAGAAAAACATCTACTTATGCTTTATTACTACACCAAAGCTTTTGACTGTGTGGATCACAACAAACTGTGGAAAATTCTTAAAGAGATGGGAATACCAGACCACCTGACATGTCTCCTGAGAAATCTGTATGCAGGTCAAGAAGCAACAGTTAGAACTGGGCATAGAAAAACAGACTGGTTCCCAACTGGGAAAGAAGTACATCAAGGCTGTATATTGTCACCCTGCTTATTCAACTTCTGTGCAGAGTACATCATTCGAAATGCCGTGCTAGATGAAGTGCAAGTTGGAATCGATTGCCGCAGAAATATCAATAACCTCAAAATGCTGATGACATCACCCTTATGGCAGAAAGTGAAGAAGAACTAAAGAGACCCTTGATGAAAGTGAAAGACGAGAGTGAAAACGTTCACTTAAAGCTCAACATTCAGAAAACTAAGATCATGACATCCAGTCCCATCACTTCATGGCAAATTGATTGGGAATTATGGAAACAGTTGAGAGATTTTATTTTTCTGGGCTCCAAAATAACTGCAGATGGTGACTGCAGCCATGACATTAAAAAATGCTTGCTCCTTGGAAGAAAAGCTATGGCCAAACTAGACAGCATATTAAAAAGCAGAGACATTATTTGCCAACAAAGGTCCATCTAGTCAAAGCTATGGTTTGTCTAGTAGTCATATATGGATGTCAGAGTTGGACTATAAAGAAAGCTGAGTGCCAAAGAATTGGTGCTTTTGAACTGTGGTGTTGGAGAAGACTGTGAGAGTCCCTTGGACAGCAAGGACATCCAACCAGTCCATCCTAAAGGAAATCAGTCCCGAAAATTCATTGCAAGGACTGATGCTAAAGCTGAAGCTCCAATACTCTGGCCACCTGATGCAAAGAACTGACTCATTGGAAAAGACCCTGATGCTGGGAAAGATTGAAGGTGGGAGGAAAAGGGGACAACAGAGGATGAGATGGTTGGATGGCATCACCAACGTGATGGACATGAGTTTGAGTAAGCTCCAGGAGTTGGTGATAGACAGGAAGGCTTGGCTTTCTGCAGTCCATGGGGTCACAAAGAGTTGGACATGACTGAGTGACTGAACTGAACTGAATTTCATAGGCTAACGTGATGGACAGGGAGGCCGTTGTGCTGCAGTCCATGGGGTCACAGGACTCACTTAACTGAACTGAATGAGCAGGAGGAGTATTCCAGCTATTTTGGGGGAGGGTGGGGATTTCCAGGAATTGGGCCACTGCTCACTTTTTGTCTTTCTGGTGGGCCTTGGAACTCTCATGGTGTCTGTGCGTATGTCATTGAGCATCTGATGTGTTACAACAAGCTTATACTGAGGCTCAAGGTCAACTGGAAGTCAACTTATCCACCATCTTGAACCTAGTTGGGTTTAATCAGTTTATTTCATGTCCTCGGGATCTGTCATTCTTTTAAAGGTTGTGCCCTGCCCCCTACCCTCCTGTTTCAAAATCAGTTCTCAAACCTTTTTCTCAATCTTCAGTTCTTAACTGGGGATTGGAGATAAGGGTGGTGGGGGTGACTGTAAAGAGAAGCTTTCAGCATCATCTGGACTTATTGGAAAACTAGGAATTCTTCCTCGTCCCAGGAAACCCTTTCTTAAAGTCCTCCCTTTGCCTCCTCCCCCACCCTTTCTCCCACAACTTCGGCTGCAGCAATTCAGGCGACAACTGTCAGAGTACAATAAGGCTGAAGCCAGAGAAGGGTCATGCAAAGGCTGTGCTAGATGCATACAATTAGAATATCTACATGGGAAGTAGAGTTAGGCAATGTGAATTTATAAAAATAAAAATCCAGGTAATTCTTATTTGCAAGCTCTAGTGGAAAACATTGTACCACACCATAAAGAGGTTGGCAGCAAAGTAGAAAGTCAAAATTGACTTCCCTGGTGGCTCAGAGGGTAAAGAGTCTGCCTGCCATGCAGTAGACCTGGGATTGATCCCTGGTTTGGGAAGATATCCTGGAGAAGGCAATGGCAACCCACTCCAGTATTCTTCCCTTGAAAATGCCATGGATGGAGAAGTTTTATGACCCCAGATTACATTAGTAAAGATGAGAAATTGTGGATCTAAAAGCAAAACAAGACAAACAACAATAAAGCCTATTAATTCTTAAATGGGTGATATAAAAAATTACTCATTTGCTCTTCATTTTGACAACCGAAGAAGCATAGTTTAAGGGTTACATCTAATGAACTTAAAGGCAATCACTACTAGAATTAAGAACCAACTTTCTAATTATCAACAACAAAAAAAGAAAACAATGCAAGTGAGAAGAAAATAAAGAAAATATAGCAAATGAGCCAAAAAGAGAGTTTGAAAAAGATTCCAGAAATAGGAGCAAGTGCATCAATTCTTATGCTAATAGAAAATGTTTTACACTTTGTAATAAAGTCTTGCTCAGACTAGGCTAGAAACAAAACATGATTATGTGCTGCTTATAAAGGACAACCTGAAATGTAATTACACACGGTTAAAATTAAAATGGTTGATAAAGACATCAATCAAAAGTGGGCAAAAGAAAGTAAACAAGTGGGACCCAATTAAACTTAAAATCTGTGACCAACTTGCACAGCATATTAAAAAGCAAAGACATTACTTTGCCAACAAAGGTCCATGTGCTCAAAGCTATGATTTTTCCAGTGGTCATGTATGGATATGAGTGGTGGAATATTAAGAAAGCTGAGCATCAAAAAAATTATGCTTTTGAACTGTGGTGTTGGAGAAGACCCTGGAATGTTCCTTGTACAGCAAGGAAATCCAACCAGCCCATCCTAAAGGAAATCAGTCCTGAATATTCATTGGAAGGACTGATGCTGAAGCTGAAACTCCAATGCTTTGGCCACCCGATGCAAAGAAATGACTCATTGGAAAAGACCACGATGCTGGGAAAGATCGAAGGCAGAAGAAGGGGATGACAGAGGATGAGATGGTTGGATGGTATCACCGACTCAATGGACATGAGTTTGAGTAGGCTCCGGGAGTTGGTGATGGGCAGGAAAGCTTGGCATGCTGCTGTCCATGGAGTCGCAGAGTCAGATACGACTGAGCAACTGAACATAACTGATGCAGAGAATGAGACGTTGAATCAGGTAAGTATTCTGGAGATTATTTAACCTTAAACTGTCATCCATCACATAAGGAAAAGACATTTGAGGAGGTGAACTTTCTAGTACATCATTCAAATTACTAGGAATGATGCAACTCAACATTTTGACAACACTATATTTTAATAAAAATAAAGAAATTCTTGCCTTCTGCATCTAGTAATGGTATATTAATGGTAATTAACAGATCATAGTCACTACAGCTAAAGTTATAAGATACAGCTTTAAAATAACTATGATTGCTATTTTTCATATAGTTTAAGAATGAGACAAGAAATTTAGGCAAAGAACTATAATAAATATTAACTGAAAAATGTAATAAGAGGGAAGCACTTCTGAAAGGGTGAAGTAAATGCCTAAAAAATATCTGGAAGACCAACAAAATGCACTGATAAAAAAAATATCAAGTTTTTCTGAACTCTGGAAGTTAACCAAAGTTTTAGAACAATCATGAAAAATATTTATTCAAGAAAAGTAGATCAATCTCCTTAAGATCAGCTAGTTTTGTGGTATTTAACTTGTCCATCCCTTTCTTCCCTTTTCTTTGGTAACCTTGAAAACCAACAGCCTTGCAGCTACTGCAGCTGTGAAAACCAGCAAACAAACCACCACAGGATGGGCAGAATAGGTTTGCAGTTCGACAAATGCCATATTCTCAAGTGTTACTATTTGAGCTGACAGCTCCCTTAAAGGGCCCATTCTCAGGGTCTGTCTGTGGAAAATTCTGAAAGATATGGGAATACCAGACCATCTAACCTGCCTCTTGAGAAACCTATACACAGGTCAAGAAGCAACAGTTAGAACTGGACATGGAACAACAGACTGGTTCCAAATAGGAAAAGGAGTATGTCAAGGCTGTATACTGTCAGCCTGCTTATTTAACTTATATGCAGAGTACACCATGAGAAACACTGGGCTGGAAGAAGTACACGGTGGAATCAAGACTGCTGGGAGAAGTATCAATAACCTCAGATACACAGATGGCACCACCCTTATGGCAGAAAATAAAGAGGAACTAAAAAGCCTCTTGATGAAAGTGAAAGAGGAGAGTGAAAAAGTTGGCTTAAAGCTCAACATTCAGAAAACGAAGATCATGGCATCTGCTCTCATCTCTTCATGGGAAATAGATGGGGAAACAGTGGAAACAGTGTCAGACTGTTTTTGCTACTCCAAAATCACTGCAGATGATGACTGCAGCCATGAAATTAACAGACGCTTACTCCTTGGAAGGAAAAGTTATGACCAGCCTAGACAGCATATTGAAAAGCAGAGACATGAGTTTGCCAACAAAGGTCTGTCTAGTCAAGGCTATGGTTTCTCCTGTGGTCATGTATGGATGTGAGAGCTGGACTTTGAAGAAAGCTGAGCAACGAAGAATTGACGCTTTTGAACTGTGGTGTTGGAGAAGACTCTTGAGAGTCCTTGGACTGCAAGGAGGTCCAAGCAGTCCATTATGAAGGAGATCAGCTCTGAATGTTCTTTGGAAAGAATGATGCTAAAACTGAAACTCCAGCACTTTGGCCACCTCATGAGAAGAGTTGACTCATTGGAAAAGACTCTGGTTCTGGGAGGGACTGGGGGCAGGAGGAGAAGGGGACAACAGAGGATGAGATGGCTGGATGGCATCACTGACTCGATGGACGTGAGTCTGAGGGAACTCTGGGAGTTGGTGATGGACAGGGAGGCCTGGCGTGCTGCGATTCATGGGGTCACAGGGAGTCGGACACGAATGAGCGACTGAACTGAACTGAAACTTCACACTCGGTGAGCAGCCCAATGCCTAGGGCCTGTGTCAAAAACAAACGGGGGCCAGACTTCCCTGGTGGTACAGGGGATAAGACTCCACACTCTCAATGCAGGGGGCCAATCCCCAGTGGGGGAACTAGATCTCACCTGAGGAAACTAAGATCCAAGATTTCAAGTGCCACAACTGAGGCCTGGTGCAGCCAAATAAATAAATATAAAAAAAGTTATTTTAAAAACATGCAGCCTCCCGAGTTCTGCGATTGAATCTCAGTTCTTCCACTTCTCGGCTGTGGCTCTACACAAATCACTGACCCTCTGTGTGCCCCACACTCTCATCTGTGAAATGGGATTGTGAGGGAGTATAAATGAGTTTGCAAAGGAGTTACAATCGTGACTAGCACTTAGTAAGTCCTCAGTACCCCTGAGTGACAGTTACACGGGACCTTACTCTTTGAATCCTAGTTCCACTTCAGGTAACCTAACAAAAGAAAAGAACAAGCAGGGAGTCTGCAGGGCTCCACATGTGGAACACGTCCTGCTGGTTCGATTTGGGGGTTCATGCTGGTAGTAAGTCCAAGAGGTTGATGGACTTTGCAAACATCTCACTGAAGGTCACCAAATGTAAAAAACCACCGATAAGGATGCAAACAACTTCATTTAGACTTTCTACATCCCATAATATTCTGAAAAGAAGTGTGTAAACTCCATTTTCATTACCCAGTGGTTTGTGGTGAATATTGAAGTGGACTCAGGTAGCAAAAGCACTAAGAGGCTCTGAGAATTCTGACATTCCTTCTCTCTTCATTTTCTGGGTGTGGATTTCGGTTTCTTTTCTCAAGTGACCTGGGTGGCCATGAGTCAAGACCATGGAGCAATTCAAGACTATGAGGCAATTCTCTTCATGGTGTTCCCTGCTGCTCTTTTTCTAGGAAATCCACTTGTGTTCTAAGAAGATGACTGCCTTCACCTCTGCCCTCAAGCAAGTCATTGAAAGGATGAGCTAAGGCCAAAGCTTCTCCACAGCAGTTTTAAAGAGATTCAGATGCATAAAAGACTCAGAGTGTACCAAAGAGTCTTAGAAACAATCGATGGACATGCTGCCCATCTCATGTAATTCACTCCATGTGCAGGCACAACAATACCTCACCTGACTTCTTAGGCAATGAGGAAACTTACATGCCATAATTTCTGAAAAATTGGAGCTAGTCCCTTTGCGTGCCCAAATATTACATTTTAACCCTTTTATTAAAAAAAAAAAAAAGGAAAAAATGATTGTGAAGTGTGATCTACACTGGCTTCTTTCTTTGAAAGAATACGGAAAATGATTTCATCCAGGAGGACATCATCTCCAGCCTCTCACTACTAAGACTCAGCCTGAGCACATCTTCTTCCCTTCAGGCCAGGCTCCACTTAAATCCTCCTGTGTCCCAGATGGAGATGCCACCAACCACACAATCCCTTAGAAAACCAGCCTCCACAGCACCATCTCTCAGACCCCGCTCCAGTTAGCCCTGGAGTCCCGTTGATTTTATCACGTAACTGTTTCTCCATTTCTATCTGTCCTCCAATGGCCCCCATTTCCGGAGCTCACCACCCCCTCTACCTGCACTACTGGAAAAGCCACCTCTCCCCTCTGCATTAACTGATGATCCATGTGATATATCTGCTCCTGTCACATTGTTTGAAAGTCTTTCAATGGCTTCCAGTTGCCTTAAGGATAAAGCCCAAACTGGAGAAGAGAGCATATGCCACCCTCAGTGACACAGACTCCAAGTCTCAAACTTTCCCTCTGCTGCTGCTGCTAAGTCACTTCAGTCGTGTCCGACTCTGTGAGAGTCCATAGACGGCAGCCCACCAGGCTGCTCTGTCACTGGGATTCTCCAGGCAAGAATACTGGAATGGGTTGCCATGTCCTTCTCCAATGCATGCATACATGCTAAGTCGCTTCAGTCATGTCTGACTCTGTGCGGCCCTATGGACTGCAGACTACCAGGCTCCTCTGTCCATGGGATTCTCTAGGCAAGAATACTGGAGGGGGTTGCCATTTCCTTCTCCAACTTTTCCTCTAACCTTCTCTATGTCTCTTGATGCTCTGACTGAAATGTAGCACTCTTCAATTCTTGCATACAGGAGCCTCCAGGCCTTGCTCCTCCTGTTTCATGGACCTGGAATACCATTCCTCCTCCTCCTCTTGGCCTCGTGTCCCTTTATGATACAGCTGAGGCTCATGCCCCTTTTTTCAGAAAGTCCTCCTCCTTCCCTGCCAATGCTTACTGGTTGAGATGGACACTCCTCCTTAGAGGTCCCAGGGTGCCCTGTGTCTATTTAGGGATCAAAGACCATGCTTAATTTAATCACACGGTGATATAGTTCCAGAGAAGAGCAAGAAGAGAGAAGAAGGCCTTCTTCAATGAACAATGCAAAGGCGTAGAGGAAAACAAGAGAATGGCAGAGACTAGACATCTCTTCAAGAAAGTTGGAGATATCAAGGCAACATTTCACGCAAGAATGGGCACTCTAAAGGACAAAAATGGTAAGGAACGAACAGAAGCAGAAGAGATTAACAAGAGCTGGCAAGAATACACAGAAGAATTGTACAGAAAGGGTCTTAACCGTCCAGATAATGACAAAGCTGTGGTCACTCATCTAAGAGCCAGATATCTTGGAGTGTGAAATCTTGTAGGCCTTAGGAAGCATTACTATGAATAAAGCTAGTGGAGGTGATGGAATTCCAGCTAAGCTAGTTAAAATACAAACAGGTGATGCTGTTAAAGTGCTGCACTCAATATGTCAGCAAATTTGGAAAGCTCAGCAGTGGCCACAGGACTGGAAAAGGTCAGTTTTCATTCCAATTGCAAAGAAGGGCAATGGCAAAGAATGTTCAGACTCCCATATAATCATGCTTATTTCACATGCTAGTAAGATTATACTCAAAATCCTGCAAGCTGGGCTTCAGCACTATTGGAACTGAGAATTCCAGTTGTACAAGCTGGATTCAGAAAGGGAGAGGAACCAGAGATCAAATTGCCAGTATCCATTGGATCCTACAGAAAGAAAGGGAATTCTAGAGAAACATCTGCTTCATTGTCTATGCTAAATCCTTTAACTGTGTGGATCACCACAAACTGGAAAATTCTTGAAGACATGGGAATACCAAGACCACCTTACCTGTCTCCTGAGAAACCAGGTCAAGAAGCAACCATGAGAACTGTACATGGAACAATGTACATGTCCGAGGGGCTGTGGCTGCTGAGGAGCTGCCTTCTGAACCCTCACAGGGACTTGTTGCAGCTCTTCTGAAAAAAAAAGAAAGTGCCTAAACATACTGAAATCACAAAGAGAGGAAGTATGAACCAAAAGATGTCTTACAAGCTAGGGGTGGGGATGGAATGGGAGGGCTTTTGGGTAGTGTTGGGCTGTACCCTGCAGGCCTATAATCCCTAAATGTACCCAGCTTCAAGTCCAAAGAAAAAGCCCGGAGTGCACAAAGGAGACATCACGGTTTAATGGATGGGGGAGCCTACCTGTCTGAGGCAAGGTCCTGGGGGAACACCCCACCATGTGGGGTGATGGGAGGCAGGGCATGGTGGCAGGCTTCACTCCTCCGGAGAGGGGGAGGGTGCCCGGTACAGCCAAAATTGACATCAGGTGGGCTCNCCCAGCTTCAAGGCCAGTGAAAGAGCCCAGAGTGCACGACGGAGACATCATTGTTTAATGGATGGGGGAGCCTACCTGTCTGAAGCAAGGTCCCGGGGGAACACCCCACCGTGTGGGGTGATGGGAGGCGGTGCATGGTGGCAGGCTTCACTCCTCGGGAGAGGGGAAAGGTGCCCGGTACAGCCAAAATTGACAACAGGTGGGCTCATTAGTTACCACGGAAACCAGTAGGGGGGGCCCTCTCCTCATAACCCTTTTGATGAAAATAATCACCAGCTAGGGTCTGGGGAAAGTACTAGGAGGGTGAGTCGTGTGTGTAGGGTGCAGGTGAAGCAGGCACTGGTTGGGCAGGGGAGGGACAGACAGCAAGACAACAGGCATCCTGGGGTCCTGACCATACACTCCTCTCCAACACACCCCGCAGGACCCAGACAATCTTGGTCTGCCCCTCTTCTGTGATATTGCTGGGGTCAGGTTTGTAGAGGGGACACTTCAACCAGATACCACAAATACAATACAGACAGGCCACCCCTGCTGGTCACAAACCCAGAGTCAACCCCCTGGGAGGAGCAGGCCCTGGCTCTAAGAGAAACATTTCCCTGGCTTCGTCTCAGCTGTCATAGCACAGGTCTGCACCCCCTTGTTATGCTGAGTGCCATTAGGGGAGAATCCATTAGGTCTTTCCAAATAAAAACCAGTTAATCCCATTATTTCTAGTAGTCATGTATGGATGTGAGAGTTGGACTATAAAGAAAGCTGAGCATCAAAGAATCGATACTTTTGAACTGTGGTGTTGGAGAAGACTCTGGAGAGTTCCTTGGACAGCAAGGAGATCCAAACAGTCCTTCCTAAAGGAAATCAGTCCTGAATATTCATTAGAAGCGCTGATGCTGAAGCTGAAACTTCAATGCTTTGGCCACCTGATGCAAAGAACTGAGTCACTGGAAAAGACCCTGATGCTGGGAAAGATTGAAGCAGGAGGAGAAGGGGATGACAGAGGATGAGATGGTTGGATGGCATCACTGATTCAATGCACATGAGTTTGAGTAGGCTCTGGGAGTTGGTGATGGACAGGGAGGCCTGGTGGGCTGCAGTCCATGGGGTCGTAAAGAGTCAGACACGACTGAGCAACTGAACTGAATCCCATTAGTTGGAACTGTGTATCCCGAAGCCAGCCTATTCCACTCCACACAGCAGAGCCCAGGGGGCTCGTGGGCTGTCAGCTGTACAGTGACATTTACTTACAGGGTCCTTCTGATGTCTTGGCAAATGGAACCAGAAAATGGTAAGTCTTCCCCTCCCCACCACTTTCAGTAGTCCTAAATCATCATGTCAGCCATGTCAATTTTCCACAGAAGTCCCGAGGAAGATAACAGCAGCATCTCACTGCAAACCCAGCAATTAGACATATCTTGCAGTAAGGCCAGTGTTGCTCCTCTGTCTACAAACAGATTTCCTCCCTCCGATGAGGGAGAAAATGTAAGACATCTAGCAGGCACTACACAGGGGAGATGATGACCAGAAAGCAAAATACAGGCAGTAGCCACATTCTAAGATAAACCACACCTGCCTGTGAATTTTGTCCTCATCTGCAATACAGGTCAGAAAACTCAACTGTTCAATGATACAAGAACATGTCTAAAATCACACATACAGTGGTCACCTAGTTCTGCTTTGGATGTATAAACCACAACTACTCCATTCTGACTTTCAAAATGATTCCCTTCTTTGATGGCCAAAGCAGATGTACAATGCATGTCTGAACGACGACAGAATGGTTGCTCTGGTCAGTAAAATTTAAGTGAAACCATGTGTAAATCAGAATGAGTCCCCCCCCACCTCACTATGTGCAGATTTCTTGATCAGTACCCCTTTTGATGTCACATCTTCCAAATCAGAAAGCAGTGATGATCAAAATACCCATCCGTGATGCTGGGGTGCTGGCTCCTACCCCAGGTTCAGATTATGTCCCTCAGTGTGAGGTCTCCTCTGAATTTCGCTAGTTATTCAGGTTGCAGGATAATTAATGAGATCTCATGAGCAGGCTCAGAGGTACGCTGATGAGGAAACACTTTATTCTTATCACTTACAGCCAACATGTTATCACTTATACCCAACTGTCACACAAGCACTGTACATGTGCTTTTAGCAGAAGACTTAAAGCAATGTCACACTTCATGAGCTGTTATACTGTGTGACAATTTCACTAGATCATTTTCTTTCCAAAACATGAGGCCAAAAGTATCATTAACACAATAACCTTCCTAAACACAGACCTCAATTAACAAAACTAGAATTTAACATCCACTAAAATATAATATTCAGAGAAGGCAATGGCAACCCACTCCAGGACTCTTGCCTGGAAAATCCCACAGACAGAAGAGCCTGGTAGGCTGCAGTCCACGGGGTCACAAAGAGTTCCACACGACTGAGCGACTTCACTTTCACTTTTCACTAACATGCATTGGAGAGGGAAACGGCAACCCACTCCAGGGGAGCCTGGTGGGCTGCCGTCTATGGGGTCACACAGAGTCGGACACGACTGAAGCGACTTAGCAGCAGCAGCAGCCAAAATATATCATTGCTCTAAAATTACCCTCATCTCCACCAAACAGCCACATCAAGACTAATTTGCAAAATAAGTCTGGTCAACTGACCATAAATGCTCCTCCAAAATGGACAGAGGAGCCTGGTGGGCTGCAGTCCATGGGCTCAGAAAGAGTGAGACACCACTAAGCAACTGACACACAGGCATCAGGCCTGCATAATCTCCATGTTACTTTTAGGTAGGGCACCCTGCTGGCTCAGATGGTAAAGAATTTGCCCGTGACACAGGAGATCCCTGGGTCAGGAAGACTCCCTGGAAAAGGGAATGGCAACCCACTCCAGTGTTCTTGCCTGGAGAATTAAATGGGAAGAGGAGCCCGGTGGGCCACAGTCCATAGGGTCACAAAGCGTCAGACACAACTGAGCGACTAAGCACACAGGACACAAAGCGGCTGTGGTGAACCCTTCAGAAGTCTCAGACCAAATTCCCCAAAAGCCTCTCAAAGCCAGGAAAGCCATGCCAGAAACCTGCTCTCACGCTCCTCCTCAGTGAATTCCTCTCTTCTAGAGGTCCCCAAAATATCACAATTCCTGCACATGACAGGAGACAGTCTTTCCCATTCATCTGCTAAGGCCGCTCAGAACCCAAGAGTGTCCACTATCTGGAGGGACCAGGCAGAGGGAAAGAAAAAAGCGTCAATTCTACTCAAGGTGTAGTTTACCAAAGTGCTATAAATCAAAACCAACTTCAGGGGAAGGGCTCCCTTAATCTGAAAAACACAGATCAAAACCAGCAATATTCTAGACAAAACTCATAAAAATTATAGCCATATTCATCAGTTCTCTCAGAAACAAACCCTTTAATTAATTTTTTATGAAGCCATCAGGTCTTCCATTAAGATTCTTTAAATTCTTAGCCAGTTTAGAAATATTAATACAACTTGAAATTTATCAGAGTCCTGTCACTATGAAAAGGTCCTTCCTATGAATCTTCTTGAAGGTGAAGCACTTTGCAAAAGCATCAGATAAAACAATAACTGTCTATAAAAGACAAGACTTAAAAAGACAAGCCTAAGCACCTGATTACAATGTAAGCGATAAAGAAACTTGGCTACAGTAACTAGAATTATAACCAATGACACTGTACAGGAGTCAGGGATCAAGACCATCCCTAAGGAAAAGAAATGCAGAAAAGCACAATGGCTGTCTGACGAGGCGTTACAAATAGCAATGGAAAGAAGGGAAGTGAAAAGCAAAGGAGAAAAGGAAAGATATAGCCATTTGAATGCAGAGTTCCAAAGAATAGCAAGGAGAGGTAAGATAAGCTTCCCTCAGTGATCAATGCAAAGAAATAGAAGGAAACAATAGAATGTGAAAAGCTAGAGATCTCAAGAAAATCAGAGATACCATCATGTAACGATGGGCTCAAAAGAGGACAGAAATGCTTCCTAACAGAAGCAGACGATATTAATGGGAGGTGGCAAGAATACATAGAAGAACTGTACAAAAAAGATCTTCATGACACAAATAATCACAATGTATGAAGCAAACACCCTCCTCCAACAACACAAGAGAAGACTCTACACATGGACATCACCAGATGGTCAAAACCGAAATCAGATTGATTATATTCTATGCAGCCAAAGATGGAGAAACTCTGTACAGTCAACAAAAACAAGACCAGGAGCTGACTGTGGCTCAGATCATGGACTCCTTATTCCCAAATTCAGACTCAAATTGAAGAAAGTAGGGAAAACTGCTAGACCACTCAGGTATGACCTAAATCAAATCCCTTATGATTATTCACTGGAAGTGAGACATAGATTTAAGGGCCTAGATCTGATAGACAGAGTGCCTGATGAACTATGGAATGAGGTTCGTGACACTGTACAGGAGACAGGGAACAAGACCATCCCTGTGGAAAAGAAATGCAAAAAAGCAAAATGGCTGTCTGGGGAGGCCTTACAAATAGCTGTGAAAAGAAGAGAGGCGAAAAGCAAAGGAGAAAAGGAAAGATATAAGCATCTGATGCAGAGTTCCAGAGAATAGCAAGAAGAGATAAGAAACCCTTCTTCAGCGATCAATGCAAAGAAATAGAGGAAAAGAACAGAATGAGAAAGACTAGAGATCTCTTCAAGAAAATTAAAGATAGCAAGGGAACATTTCATGCAAAGATGAGCTTGATAAAGGACAGAAATGGTATGGACTGAACAGAAGCAAAAGATATTAAGAAGAGGTGGCAAGAATACACAGAAGAACTGTACAAAAAGATCTTCACGACCCAGATAATCAAGATGATGTGATCACTCATCTAGAGCCAGACATCTTGGAATGTGAAGTCAAGTGGGCCTTAGAAAG